>CM067321.1:74629441-74914677 GCA_034231615.1 Meghimatium bilineatum | reverse complement strand
TATATATATATATATATATATATATATATATATATATATATATATATATATATATATATATATATATATATATATATCAAATGACACTCTTGGTCTTCCTCTTCTTCTCTTTGCTGGTGCTCTGCCGTGAAGCAATACTTGATATAACTGCTGTAGCAGAGTAGTGAAAGGTATTGATGAAGGTTGTTATTTACTGATTTCTTTTCTTTCTTCCAAAAGACATTCATGTGCATTTCAGCACGTACTGCATTAATTTGAAGTTTACTACGTTTAGGGCTTGGCTACATTCTACAATATATTTAGATATATGTTTAGCTGTATACAGATAGTAATGTCTGATGTGTGCAATTGTGCACTAATAAAATTACAAATGAACGTCTGCTGTGAAAGTGTTCAAGATGCGATGACCCATGAAAATCTGGTACTGTTAACACTATCAATAGTTTCAATATGACACTCAATTGAAGTGTTTACAGTCTTAAAGTGATAACTTTATTTTAGAGAAGTTCGGACTGGTGTTGTGCATATTTAAACTTACAATATTTCTATTTAGTATAGTGGTCCGATAACTTTTTTCATCGATTACCCCAAATTATGTGTTATCACGATATTACCTTGAGCTAACATGGAAAAAGTGTGTTGGCACGTTATTACCTCGGGTTAACAGGAAAAAAGACATATACTTTCAGCTTGAATCGATTGTTACTTTTTCAGCGATCATGAACCAGACTGTTTGACATGTCACTACCCAAAGTAACCATGTTAGCAAACTAAAATATACCAAACTAATAATATAACAAACTAATATTTGCTTCTGAATATAAAATATATTATATAGATACTTATTTTTTCACCTTCATTACTCCTAATAATTTCATTTTTACCCATTTTGGAGTAATTTATCCCAGTTTATCCGACCACTGATTTAGTGGATTGATGAAATATGAATAATTGTCTGATTCAAGCAGTAATGTAATCTAATTCTGTGAGTGATGGGATTCTTGATTAAGTGTGCTCCGATTCCTACTGTGTATCCTGAATGAGATGTGTGTATAGAATGAAAAGAGCAATCAGCACACACATCCTTTGAGATCTGCCGGAGAGTCGTGAGCACTTATAGGTCTGCTTGCAGTGTTATAATAACGACTAAACACCAATAATCAAATTTAAGCAGCAATATTTTCATCAAATATTCAATAAATTTTATCAGATTTATGTGGATTATTTTTATGCACCATGTCATATTGTAAAAAAACATGGACAAAGTGTGAAATGCCAGTACTGTTGTCCATGCACAAAGTATGCTGGCTGGTGTGACTTATCCAGTGAAAAAAATATCTTACTTGTCAAAAATAATGCACACGTTAGTCGGATTTTCAGCAAACTAATACAAAACACAATTTGGAAGTCCTTGTTGATGAGTAACTGACATCTGTATTAAAATTAATTCACTTGAAGGCCTCATGTGTGAAGTGATACAAGTCAATGTTATGTTATATGTAGGCATGTTACGTGTGTTCGGTGAGAACAGGAAGAAATTAACTTTTGTGAAATTTGGGCATGTCCGCTATGATACAGTTGAACTAGGCAACATTGGTTCTGTCTTGACAGCAAGAGAGTTTCGCATTGGTGACATAACAAGTGGTTGCGTCAAGACTCTAATGTCATTCCTATGAGCAAATTGTTCCAAGGCCTCACACTTATTTCTTAAGGCGTTCAACTCCATTTTTACAATATCATTCTCTCTTTGAAGTCTGTCAACTTCTGCACGGAGTTGGTCTTTTTCTGTTTCAAGCTCTTCTTTTTGTGAAATACGTTTCTCTCTGCAGTTTGCTGCATATCCTCGATTCTTCAGTGTGCGTCTCCGTTGTTTAAGCTTGCTTACCTCATCTCTGGTTAGTCCTTTCAGCAGACGATTGAGGTCCTTTACAGAAAGTGAGACAAGTTCATCATCGCTGATTGTGCTATGGTTGGGTGTCAACGGAGGACTTGCGCTTGCTGCCCGTGCAGCAGCAGCAGCAAACAGTTCCTCTGACTTGACTTGTGATAAAAATATCTGGAAAATGGAAAAATACTTAATGCATTAACCAGAAAACTGTAAACAGAAATAAAAACATTAAATCATGGAAACAGAAATAAAAACATTAAATAAAGAATTGTAAAAAACTGAATGTTTCATTTGGGAAGTGGAAATAATGAATGTATTAAACTAATGTATTAAAAAAGCCAACTATATAAATTGTGAACTTACACCAGTCGTAAAAGATATCTATCCCGCTGGAAACTAAAAAGCAAATCATAAATTCAATCTTCATACCAACAGCATACTACATGTGAAATGAGATGTCTAAGAAAAGCAGCAAACAGAACAAGAAGAGATCATGTTAGGAATGAAGAGATTATAAGAACTGTTGGAACAATGTCTGTGGTCAAATATATTGAAAAACAGACTGAAATGATTCTCCTACACAATGAAAAGGAATCCATACTGGCCACCTGCAAAAGCATACAACATGAGAATGGACCAGCAAAAGCATACAACATGAGAATGGACCAGAAAAAGCATACAACATGAGAATGGACCAGCAAAACCATACAACATGAGAATGGACCAGCAAAAGCATACAACATGAGAATGGACCAGCAAAAGCATACAACATGAGAATGGACCAGCAAAAGCATACAACATGAGAATGGACCAGAAAAAGCATACAACATGAGAATGGACCAGCAAAACCATACAACATGAGAATGGACCAGCAAAAGCATACAACATGAGAATGGACCAGCAAAAGCATACAACATGAGAATGGACCAGCAAAAGCATACAACATGAGAATGGACCAGCAAAAGCATACAACATGAGAATGGACCAGCAAAAGCATACAACATGAGAATGGACCAGCAAAAGCATACAACATGAGAATGGACCAGCAAAAGCATACAACATGAGAATGGACCAGCAAAAGCATACAACATGAGAATGGACCAGCAAAAGCATACAACATGAGAATGGAAACATTAAGACTAAGAGAAAGACCAAGAAGAAGCTGGATTGAAGGAGTTACCAACATTCTGAGACATCACAATATCACTGCATATCAAGCAACCAAACATGACATACCCCCAAAACTAATCTTCATTCAATCCTGCGATGCCTTACGGCAAATTCAAAGAAACGACAACAGATATTAAAAACTAGAACGACTGAATTTATTTTTCTGGTATATATATTCTTGTCAATCAACCAATGATAACAAAATGGTCATTACGAGGTGATGGAACCAGTCTTAGTCCATGTAAGTGGCTGTTTAATCTGCTGTGTTTAGTCTATAATAAACTATATGCAACAATTGTGTAACTACTCTCTTCCTCTCTTTTTGTGTTCATAAAGCAGAAGAGCATGACAATTTTAATTAAGAAACAATCAAGAAAAAGGGGGAGGGTTAACAGCCAGTTTTGTCAAACAGAAAGTATAATTTAATCCCCATAAAACTGAGATAATAGGTATGTAAGTAACCTGGGCTCATAGATGGGGGTGTTCAAACCACACCCCTCCACACACAAATCAAAATATGACTTTTAGTGCTAGAAACTTGACCAAAGGTGGGCCCAATGTCAACCACCCATCCTCCCCCCCCCCCAGCGATTTTCTCAAAAATGTCATCAAAAGGAGACATCACATGAAACTGCAGGAATTACCATTTTTTATTAGGTAAACACCCTCTCCCCCCGAGATCACATCTACGGTCCTGGTGCAACCTCACCTTCTCCCCTTTACTAAAATCATATCTACAGTCCTGATGTAAGACCAACCTGTTTCTATATCGTTAACAGTCTTATAGAAGTAATAGAAAAGTATGTAAACACAAGTCTTACACTAAATCTTACAGATGAATGTTATTCACAGCTTACCTGATTTTCACTCATATTTACCAAATTCTACTCTTCTCCGAACTTGAATAGGGCCTAACTATATCAAGATATATGCTTCTAGCATACAGTTCGCCTTTAATGCAACATATAATATAGGCCCTACTTATAATATAATCTTAATTTTTAAACTAGTAGTAAGGCCTAATGTGTGGAATGTTGATGTCATTTAATTACCTCCCGAAATAACGTAGACATATACCAAATGCAATCCTACATTAAACTGACTTCTTACCCCCTGTAAGTTAACTAAGATAAGCAATCTTAACATTTGCTGATTCATGGTTTTGAAGCAATAATTCATATTGTGATTTGAGTCATTCACTCATTGCATGCAAAATTCAGTATAGTTAGTAACTAAGGTTCAAGTGGAGACACACCAGGCCACGTCCCACTTACGGCCGTGTTTAAAACTCATCCATTCAACCATTGGGACTTATTTTTGTGATATAGATTATACCCATCAGTGTTTGATAGTATTTAATGACAAATTCCTACTGGCTCATATAAATAGTATTTGAGTTTGTTTATTAAAAAGACCCCAGAAACAGACAAGCCTGTTTAATGTTTACATTTCATGTTTTGCGCTGATTGAAGATGTTAAAAGTGCAATCTGCGCATGTCTGAATGACCCTGACGTTCCACTCAAATCCCCGCCCCTTTATAATGACGAAATGCACAAAACGCCGCGTACGAGGGAATATGTGTGTGCCTCGTTCGCGGGAATATTTGTGTGCAGTCAGCAACGGTAACCAGATCGGTCCGTACTGATCGTGCCAATAACTATTTTTAGATGTACTAAACAAAGACATGAGCAAGCAGATATTTTGAAACGAACGAAGCTGAGTTGGGTTCATAGTGAAAACAAAAAACACTGGTCGTTAGGGGCGAAACGTTCCTGACATTTTCAAAGTATAATACACTTGAATTCTTTGGTCTTGATAGCTTTAGATGTAAACAACAACAGTTAATAAGTAGCGCGACATTACGCTTCTCCTGACCAAATTTAACAAGATTGCTGACCCCGTTACTTAGGCTAGATATATATATATATATATATATATATATATATATATATATATATATATATATATATATATATATATATATATATATATATATATACACACTGCTGGTCATAAAAGTACATGCACAACTGTATTAGTATTTATTAAATGAATGAACTTATATTTATAGGATAGAAAGGTGTACGACTATGCCATGTACCAAATATAGTTCAATAAATTCCACAAATACATAATACAAACATTACAAAAACAAAAACTCCACGTCTACTTGAAATAAATATCACTGTCATATTAATTTGCTTAAGGTAGTCTATTGAAGTTATTGTAGCTAAAGCTACAATATGATCCGTAAGGCCTATATATTGTAGCCTACATCATTTTATGTCAGGCGAATATTTTAATTTTCAAATTGTGTGTGGGCCCTAATCCTATAAATATTAAAAATGCAAATATTAAAAATGAATTCGAAATGTCATCGCGATAATATATTAATATGTATTTGCTTCCGTTAATATTGTGGTTTGCATCTAAGCCCTAAATTGTCATTACTTATTTTATTTGAACTTTAAACAATTATAATGTATGTACAATTTTACTACCTCATATCTATAATGTATGTGTTATAAACAAACACATAGTATACTAAAACAGATTTGAGTCGTTTCCTTATTAATGGAATACTCAAAAGATAAGGTTCTGAAATGAACTTAGCTCGGTCTGTTCTTTCATTCTCGGCAACTTCTATTTCTAAACCATGTGACTCAATTCAATCACAAAGTTTCCTAAATAATTTATTTATTTCATATGTATACAATTTTCGGCGACCCAATTTTCAACAACAATGAATTACTACTTAGTAAATGATGATGTTTGGGTGATGAATACCAT
This sequence comes from Meghimatium bilineatum, assembly GCA_034231615.1. Classification (NCBI taxonomy): domain Eukaryota; kingdom Metazoa; phylum Mollusca; class Gastropoda; order Stylommatophora; family Philomycidae; genus Meghimatium; species Meghimatium bilineatum. The sequence continues at coordinate 74,908,828 of CM067321.1, read as the reverse complement.
GAAAACGTAAACAAAGCGAGATCTGGGAAATTTTGATTTACCCAATGACACGAGATCTCCCAACTTAGCGAGGTCATGCGACCTCATTTCACCATGTACTGATATACATTTTACATCGCGTAGAACGTTCAATTGTGATACAATTGACGAATTACTGTACTCAGACTAATTATTATTATACGTATTATACACACAATCAAAGCATAATCAGCCAAATGTAGGCATATGCTTATAATCGTGACATAACCACTGCGCATTTCCTATTCACCCAACCTCGTGTTGTAAACAGAACGTAAACAAAGAGTCATGGAGGTTCCATTCCTACTTTACTATCACAAAAAAGAAAGAACGGAAACAAAGAAGTTAATGTATTTCTCACCTTTTTGCTCATTATTCCACAATCTCGAACGCGTTTGTGTATTAACTTCACACAGATTTACTTCCCTATGAACACGAAACTCCCAGGACTTACGGATGTAGCCACGGTGGTGGTCGCTAAGTTTACTAACAGCATGAGAAATTACGTAGTTTACGCAAATCACTTGGGCTATAGCTCCGCAAGAGTTCGCGCGAGACGTGCCAATGTGATGACTCAGCAAAGCACGCCTTGACCACGGTAAAGCGTTGATACGTAGAATTTCTTATTTGTTGTTGGTAAAGTGACTTTGCAATCTCATCGTCAGCAAAAAAAGCAGAAGCACGGTGATAGACGTGGGGCAAATATGATATCAAGATCTTTGTTTATGAGAATTATACTACTGTGGCGGTTGTTTTCGGCAATTTAAAAATAGCACTCCAAATCTTCAGATCAAATAACGGGCATCTCCCTAATGAAGGGCGGTTACACTAGGTATACACAGAAGGGCGGATACAATAGGTATACACAGCGCTGGCACCAGTATAGGAATTTTTGTGCCATGGGCAAGCTTCATTCCTCTTTACCCGGTAGTTTCATTTCAGTTGTGGGGCCCCTGGATATTATTTTTGGCAAGGCCTCACCTTTCCAGTTGTTATTTTTTTTTTGCGCTGGGCGCATTGTATATACAATGAGACTCATACTGCTTTTAAAAATTATATCTGGATGTCGTGGTGGCTAGATTACAAGAACCGCAACCTCCTATATTTTATGATTATAAACTTTGATATAACCAAATTGGTATAGAGTCCTCGGTTGGAGGGTGCGTGCCCCACAATATGTCGTATGTAACCTAAAAAACACTTCATATCTCTTGATTTTAGATTTCTTCCGAGCAGGAAGTAGACATATGCTAGTACAGGACATATTTTTATTGGCAATCGATCAAATGCCAGGGTACTAGGTCGGTTGAGCTAGAGGTATACCACTTACGTGCTCGAATAGCTTTTTTTTTTTTTTTAATGGGTGGTATTTGATTTCACCAAAAGGCTACAATAAAAGCTGGGATTAAGTTTTTCTTAGGATAAAAAAGAATAAAATCCATTGCAAATATGTCTTACTGCCTTGATCAAAATACTTGCTGGCTAAAGACAAAGTTTTTCTCCTTCTATTCTTATTAACAAAGGCGCTGATATATACTGTCTCTCCAAGTCTCTGTTAGTTCTGAACAAGCGTTCAACTGATATGATCAGATACCTTAAACCTAACGGGGTGTGTGCAGAGAGCCTGTTGAGGTACATTTATTAATTGTCGGGTGCCTGTGATTTGCAGATAATTGAAATAACAACTTCTATTTTCCCCTGTAATTTTCGTTTTATCCTTGGACAGTTCAGACATCGGATGACTACTGCATACGATTGTTGGTCTACCCATGACTTTCTAGCTACTCTCCGCCGTTGAGCTTCTGCATTTCTCCTTTTTTCACAAGTTGATGCGTAATTTTTAGCGTAGAACACCATCTAGATCTGTATTGTGCAAGTTCTTTCCATATATCTTGGTCTATTTCAAAGACTTTTCAGTGAGATCTTTAACGAGTCCACGTAGCGCGTCTTTTGGCCACCTTGAGATCGTGTATCCTTCTCAAGCTCACCATAGAGAAATATCTTTGGCAGTAGATAATCTGGCATACGCACAAATTGACTAACTAACCAACTAACTAACTAGCATTTTAGAATATGATACTGAGTATTAGAAATAAAGCCAAGAAAGCAGGTAAATCTCCGCGCATGATTTTCTCCAAGAATAGTGATTTAAAATATCACAAAAGCGAGGACAATATTTTGTTTAGGTAACCTTCCCCCTTATCAAAGATGAGTCTATGAATTTATGTACGTGTATATTTGTTATATAGAACACACAACAAATGTATTTGTCCGGTAACAACTAAACAAAATTGCAGGTTATCAAGGAGCACTTTTGACAGTGGTGAAAAGTCGTAAACTTGTTTGGTTTGGACATGTTACGAGATACAACTGACTTTCTAAAATTATTTCGCAAGGAACAGTCGAGGAGGAAGAAGAAGAAGGGAAAAGAGAAATCCTGGAATGATATTACCAAGGAATGGTCTGGATGTGATTTTTTTGTTCGTTTCGACTTGGGGGAGGAAGGTTTTTCATCATCTTCTTCTTTCTGTTCTCATGTACCTTCCGGTGTTGAGGGGAGAGTGAGTGTACGGTCTATTTGCCTCTTCTGCTGTTATATTTCCGAGTGTCTCTAATACACTATCTATCCATCTTTTACGAGGGCGTCCAATAGGTCGACTTTTTTCATATCCAGAATTATACATATGAAGAGGTAGTTAATCAACGATTTCATGATCGTGTTTACAAAGATGACATTCTGCAAGTATTTCCTTTCTCATATCTAATGGAGCTACGCACCAAATTGTACAATCACTGTCGCACTCCTTGTATCGCATAGCTGAAATGTCAATAAAGTGTCGAAGAGAAATTTCCCGGTAACCACACCTAAGTTGCTTGCAGATAAAAATAGATTAGATTGGAAATCCAAATATATATAGATATTACAAATAGTTAAGAATTATAAATAAAACATATACAAGTTATTAACTGTCCAGGTAAAATGTCTTAAGGTAAGATTGAATAAGCAAGACTAGTTGAGATATTAATGAAGATGCACAGATTGCTATTTTGTAATCTAGAGAAAATCATTGACGTCAACATAACTTAAAGATAAGCATACGATAAGCATAACCGATCTGTTAGCTCAGTTCCTGAACTGTTGCCAACTCATTTGGTCAAAAAGCACTAATTTTGTGCCTAAACAGCATCAGTAAGCACTAATTTTTAACGAAAAAAAAGCATTAGAAATTGCACTAGCCATTTGTTCATTAAAATGAAATAAAATATTAGATTATAATTTATTAACATCAGTTAATATTATAATTAATATTATTCTATACATGCTAAATCAGTCTGAAAAACATATCCTTATTGTATGTACATGTTTTTTGTTGTATGTTACCAACTGATTTGTATTGAAAGGCACTTTCCTGGTGACAAGTGCCCAAATAACTGACGAAATTATGTGGTTTTTTTTAAAAGGTTAAAGGCATTTTACAAGATTCTACATAATTCTTCTTCTTCTTCTTTCGTTCGCTAATAATGTCTATATCTGCAGTGTTGTTTCTTGTATGAACTGGACAGTGTTTTCTATTTCTTGTTTTCTACAATAGAGTTTAACATTCATAAGTGTATCAGAAGGCCAGTATGTGCACCTTCTTCTTCTTCTTCTTCTGCGATCGTTTTCAAACTCCTGCAGATTAGCAGAATGTAGTCCGGAGAACGGAATGCGTTGTGTCATGGTTTACAGCATAGCTGCGATATCTGCGCATTTCGACCCAACACATCCGACTTCAGCATGGCTTTGAGTCAATTACCCTATATGGGATGGGACAGCCAACTCCATCTCATAACCTCCTTAGTCGCCTTTTACGACATTCCTCATGCATGGAAGGTAAACAGTGTTGCTATTCTTTGCTCCCCTTTCCGGCCCAGGCAACACACGGACGATGTGTACCTTAATATATTATAATTTGCACATACTTGAAGGATATGTTCTGAAGTCTGATTGGCTTGCCCACATGTACACTTTGCTGTTGTGCCAATTTTAAATTTTGTATACATATGGCTGTTCAGTCTATTGTGTCCAGTTCTGAGTCGAAATATGATGACCTGTTCTTGTCTGTTAAGTAGGTGGTAATCGTCCCGTGAAAGTACGTTAGGCTTTCGTTGTGCCTTTATCGTGGATTTCGTTTGGTGATAACTGATTGGTACATCCGGCTGCTGCATGTTAGAACCTCCTTAGCGAGCTGATCAGCTCTTTCATTCCTTGCTATTCCACAATGTGATGGAATCCATTGCAGTATCATTCTACACCGATTGTTACACTATGGACAATCTTTTAACTCTGATAATTTATTGGATTGTAGTGACTCTAGTACTTATCTTGCATCTGTAAGTATTACAATAGGATGTGAGGTCCTGTGTGATGTTAACAGTTTCTCTGCAGCTGTACAAATAGCTTTGACTTTAGATTCATAGTTGTTGCAGTAATTCCCTGTTGGTATACATGTGGTATCAGTGGTGCCATCTGGGTATTCTACATATACACCACTTCCCCCATTTCTTACTGCATTCTGTGCTGATCCAATCCACATAATAATTTAACACTATAAATCTATGTCACGTTGTCCTTTACAGAAGTTGTCATCAGTGTCATTCTGCAAACAGCTCGGTTCTGTGCAAGTTTTTTTCCTCTTTCTTCCTAGTTTTTTTCCTAATTATGTGTCTCTTTCATTGTCATTTTGTGAGTTTTATTCTTCTTCTTCAGCGTTCATTCTCAAACTCCCACTGGATATCTCTTGTAGCAGGACCATGGTCCTATTAGATTTCCAGAAGGATGTAGTCCAGAGAATGGAAATGCGTTGTGTCGCCGTTTTATTTGCGCCAATGGCCCGACACATCCGTCTTCGGCGGGGAGTTTTATTCAGGAGACAGAATTACAGATATAGACATGTTTCAAGTGAACGAAAGAAGAAGAATTGTCATTTTCAGAAGGTCAGCGATATCCTGTCCATCGTAGTCTTGATCTGCCTATTGTACTCTTTACTGGAACTGTTCCTCCATCATTCATCTTTCTGGAAAAAAAAATATTTTTTTATATGTCCAAAATATCTTATTCTGCATTTTAAAAAATAGTTTTAAGTAACCAGATTTCTTCTAAGTTCGGTCTTTCCCGACGTCTGGTGTTGTTTCACTTTTTGTCAATGATGTTCTCTTGACCTTTCTTTAACATTTCATTTCAAATGTCGATATTTTTCTTCTATTGCGGATGTCACTGCTCGCGTCTCACAACCACTTGCTGTCACTGAGAAAACTAGTTGATGTTGATGGTTGAAACAAATCTCATAATTTCATAATCTCATAATTTCATAATTTCATAATCTCATAATTTCATAATCTCATAATTTCATAATCTCATAATTTCATAATTATTTTGTGATCCTATTTCTTTTGCACAACATTCGCAAATAGTTTCTAATCACAACAGCATTGACTTTCAATTTTCATTCCATATTTAATAGAATAACTCTAGGTTCCTCGGAAGACACTCGACTGCAGCCTATGCCACAACTAGTTGAAGATAATGGCACACACAGGGGTGACCAGATTCAGATCATCAGACTTTAGTTTTGTGTACACCTTATTTATTATACTGCCATGGCAGACGCATTATCCCTGCCTAGTGCCACTAGACTTTGCAACACAAGGCCATTCTATTTACATGCTTCCACGGCATTGTATATTGCTTCAGCGTTACAGTCTCGCAGTTCAATCAAACAATCAAGTGTCATGCCGAGTGGCGTAGACGATCATGCTTCTCCACAACTCTCTGTGTCATGTTGATAAGTTCAGTTGGTGACTTCTTTTTTGTGCCACAGTGACAAACCCTCCAGAGATTCTCATTGTCTTCCTCTGTCTCCTCTCCCTTAGAATTTTCCAGTGGTTACTAAATGTTCACGTTTTACTTTCATTATCACATGCCCTAAAAATTTTGATTGCCTGCTTCTAATTTTTGGTATAATTTGTCGATTTTTACTCTAGCATCTCTGAGAAGTTCTATATTAATCTTTTTATCTGTCAATGGAATTTTCATCATTTTTCTTAAAAACCACCTCAGTTGCTTCTAGTTTATCTTGAGCACTTTTGTTTACTGTCCATGCTTTTCTTGAATAAAGAAGGATTGACGCAATATAACACCATAGCACTCGAACTCGCGTATGTACTGATATTACTCAATTGTATAAAATGTTTCTCATATTTTGAAATGTTGATTTGGCCTGTCCTATCCTGCTCTTGATCTCATCGAAGAACAGGCCATCTGATCTTAAAATGGTTCCAAGATGTTTGACTTTATCCACTTGATTTAATTTTGAATCATTGATATTAATACTACATTTTGGCGGTGTGCATTTCTTTGAAACAACACGTACGTCTATGTTCTTCTTGTGTATACTGATACCTGTGCTTTAACTTTCTTGTACGACCATATCTAACAGGGCTTGAAATTATTGTTCTCTCCCTTCAATCAGAACTGTATAGTCAGCATATATCAGGTTATTCAGATTGTAACCTCCGACTGCTATTCCTGTCATGTTTTCTATATTTCACATGAGATCCTCTGTAAATAGGGAGAAAATATCTGGTGACATTACACATCCTTTTCTGACGCACATCTCTATCTTGCTATCTTGTTGATATTTTTGCGAACTGCGGCAAGAATGCAGCCTGTATCGGCGTGAAACATTATTCTAGGCACATTACTCCTGTAGTTTGCCATTGCTTTCAGGAGGAAACCCGTTTAATGAATAGAACATAAAGAAAACACATTCATTTTCTACGCGATTTATTACCGGAAGTCAGAAAAAATGAAAACCTATCCTCGTCTGAATCCTTCACACAGTTCACGACGAATAAAAAACTAACACCAAACTTTGTCTTTTCACAGAATAATATTTCATAGCCACACGAGATAGTTTTGTTCCATAGTCACACGAGGTAGTTTTGTTCCATAGTCACAAGATGTAAATTTGTTCCATAGTCACGAGAGGTAGATTTGTTCCAGGCAAATACGAAATTAAGTACACAGGTTAATAAAGATAACCAACTATCAATATAAAATAATCAGAAATAACAAAAAAACATAGAATAAAGACAATTATGGACGTGTCGGTCCATTGGGACCTTTGTCAAGAAACAAAAACCAACTACGACAACACTATAAAAAATCAACCATGAAGACCTAGGTAATGGATCGCATACAAGAGACCATTGCTAAAAAAAACACACACAAACTAGTCACACGAAACAGTGAAATACAATGATATTAAACACAATGTTACCACCACAGAGAGACATAAACTATTGCCATGTAAACAATACGAAGTTCAAGGTGACAATGATGTATATAGAATCATGCAGGACATAATTCTGAGAACGGAATTCGCTGCTGAATAGCTTGCAGCTTAGACGCGACATCTGCACATTTCGGTCGGATACATCCGCCTTCAGTACTGTTTTTGAGTCAACTTATACGATGGGATAACAAACTCCACACCCAACTCACCTTAGTCGCCTCTTGCGATATGACTGGCAGGTAAAAGTGTCACCATTCTTTGCTTATCTATACGCCAGGTAACATAGAGGGCTACCTAAAGTTGAATTCCTAGTTCTTCTTCAGCGTTAATTCTCAAACTCTCGCTGGATCTCCCTTGTAGCAAGACCATGGTCCTACTAGATTTCCAGCAGGATGTAGTCCAGAGAATGGAAATGCGTTGTGTCGCAGTTTTATTTGCTCCAATGGCCCAATACATGCGTCTTCGGCAGTGAATTCCTAGTTCAACTGTAGCTATTTTAAAATTACCAGCAGCCTCTATGTAGGCCGAATTGTCAAAAAAGAAAAAAGCCATGGGCTGTTAAGATGGCTGCTCACAGCTCAGTCCAGGATTTACGTATAAGCTACACAAGCTATAGCTTAGGGCCCCCACTAGGTATCCGAAAATCATATTTAGCATTGACATATAATCTGGACTTTAAAGGGCCCCCATATATCAAATAGCTTAAGGCTTTATCACATCTAAATCCGGCCCTGTCACAGCTGAAGGGATAAAAGTTTCAGTGTCGGGTAACAACCATACACAGGAAATGGGTGGCTTGGGTAACAGAAGGCAAATATCAAAATGAACACAAATAGTATATGTTACTGTGTTTCATTGTTAGGTTGTTTTATCGACTTATTGTAGTAACACTTATACTTATTTTTGTTCATTTTGATCACAGTTAAAGGAAACACTTCATCATCAAATGTATTACTATTTGCTTTATTTTATATTTTATCAAACCAGATATTTAATTTGATGTTTTATCAAACCAGATATTTAATTTGATGTTTTATCAAATCAGATATTTCATTTGATGTTTTATCAAAACCAGATATTTCACTTGATTTTTTAAATTAAAACCATATATTTCATTTTATGTTTTATCAAAACCAAATATTTCATTTTATATTTTATTAAAACCATATTTTTCATTTTATGTTTTATCATACCAGATATTTCACTTGATGTTTTATTAAAATCAGATATTTCATTTGATGTTTTATCAAAATCAGATATTTCATTTAATGTTTTATCAAAATCAGATATTTCACTGGATGTTTTATCAAAACTAGATATTTTATTTGATGTTTTATTGAAACTATATATTTCATTTGATGTTTTATCAAACCAGATAGTTCATTTGATGTTTTATCAAACCAGATATTTCATTTGATGTTTTATTGAAACCAAATCTAGAAATGGGGCAACTGAAAGGAAGTAGCTTTATCCACCAGGAGAAACTGTTGAGAACTCTCAGACCTCCCTGATGTTGACTTAAGGTATGTGTCAGAATAAAGAAATCCTTGGAGAGAGAATCATGGATTATCAATGCACATTCAGACCAAAGTAAAAGGAATATTAAGTGAGGATGAACAGAACGAAGTGCAAAGTAAGGCGATCACCCTCAGTTTTCTGGACGATGAATATCCACTTGACATATGGGTCAGAGTAAACACAGATTGGTCAGCACAAAATATATAACGGAATGGAGGAACAGGCTTATCTATATATCGTTACATAGCCATTTATGCCTTGTTGCGTCAGGGACGGAATAATTCTCTGGACACGAATTTTTGTGTGCTTAGTATATGATGTTTGTTTTCGTGGTCTCTTTTATTTCTATAATCCATCTTTTCCATGGTCTGTCCCTGTTTTTATCGATCTTTTTTTAAATAAAGCAACGCTTACTGAGGGGCACTATCTGATGGTAGCCTGGAAGGATGTGAAAACCACTTATCGGTTGTCTTCTGATGTAATCGAGGATTAGCGATGTGTGTTTGTCTTCTGATGTTTTCATTCTGATTATGTCTGTTAATGTTACTCCGAAAATTCTACGTAAACAAGACATTTCTACTGTAACAAGTTATAACAAGCTTTTGTCGTTAGTGTCTACGTTTGACATTGGTAGCATAGTGATGGTATGATCAGAGCAGGATTTACATATAAGCTAAACAAGCTATAGCTTAGGGCCCTACTTTGTTGGGGGTCCCTAATTTTTTTTAATTTCACTAACTATATATTTATTAATCGTTAAAGGACCCCATATCTCAATTTTCTTAGGGCCTTATTAAGTCTAAATCCGGCGTTAGGGTATGATGATCGTTATGTATAGTGTAGCTCTTGTGTTCATGTTCACATTGTCTTTGAAAATAGGAGACATCTGCACTAAGATCTGGTAAGCTACTTTGTATTTCTATGGCGTTTTTACCATTTGATGATACGATGCTTTCAAGATAAATGAATTATTTCACGTGTTGAAGTTGTTGATCATCAATGAGAGTAACTTGGTTTTTCAGTGTTTATCTTCATGTTAAAGCCCCTACATGTTGTGTGGTGTCTATTTATATGTTGTTGTAGTTGTTCTTCTGATGTTGATATTATTGTTTGATCGTCTGCACAAATAAGTTCGCCCAGGGGGTTGTTTATATTGTCTTCTTCATTAGTGTTGACAATTTTAAATATACAGGTAATTAAAAGCAATGGGATAGAACACACACTTGTCGCACGCCAGAGTGTATGTGTAAACAGAGCAGCCAAACAATGTTATAGATATGAACAGAGTACCAACATGAAAATTCTGTAATAACTATAATGAAAAAATTCTGAAAATCAAGGTTGCAACTGAAGAACTGTTGAAATCCAATTTTAGTCCACAGTTCGTGGTATTTCTGACAGATTTACAAACACTGCAGACGGAACTGTGTAACCAGCGTTGCCATCTCATTGTGGAATATCAGAAAATAAGAGAGCAGATCAAATAGCTACAGAAGGTGCTACGATTGACTAACCAGATGTACTGATCACTTACATCAGAAAACAAACAAATGATCAAATTAATCAGAAAGTTACAAACACCAACCCACGATAACTATTAAATTATAAACAAATCAGAACAAGTTGATATTCTACGTCAGAACAGGATTAACAGCAATGCCGTCTTAACGCATAGGCCTTTTGGGCATTTGCCCGGGGGCCCACGAGCATAGGGGCCCCATGTGAATATGTTGTAGGGTTTCGGAAAACCAGTATAAAATGTAGTATTATTTTATAAAAATCTCATAATTTTGTGTTTATATGCGAACGGGCCCTTTAAGTTTATCAATCACTTCCAACCTTGAACCTGGGCCAATGTTCAGGAATGTCATTTACCACATTCTGTAGATTGAGGTTTAATCCCTATAATTATTTTTCCTTCAAAGAAAAGCTTTATCGCAAGTTAAGGAAATTTTGGGCCCGGAATAGCAGTGGCTGATGGGTAAATAAAACCTGTTTTCCCTGTATGTCCTTGTCTTGGCCGGTTAGCAAAAATTCTTTCCTCCTGTTTCTCCCTAGCTGTTCTACGGGTATTGTAGTGAAGTAACTCTTCCCATTTGTAAATTGGAATCATAAGCTTGGGGCACGCGACGATGGCCCTCTATAAGCCGTGCCTGGAGTCCTTCATTAAATGTTGTGCCAAAGCGTCTGTCTGACACACGTTCGTCAGCACATTTTGATGCTGTTCATGCTTTGTGTGGGGATTTCGACAAAATAAAACATGCACTGGATTCTATATCAGGTGACAATGATGATGATGACGTTGTTCCTCCTTCGCAAGCGAATGTGAGCATGGCATGAAAAATACATTAAATGCGATGAAAAAAACAACAAATTTATATATAATAATTACAATTGGTAATTAACTAATTTGGTTTGTGAGTTCGTAGATGCCCGATGAGTCCGATTCGTGCACGGAAAGTTCTATTGCAGTGCATGCAGGAGTGCTGAAGGTTCGGGGTAGGAGAATTTACGGATTTGTCCTTCCGCTTCTTGCGCTTGTGGATTGCCCGCAGTGTTCTTTCTTTTTCAAATTTCGTGATGCCAGCAGTGATCTGGGTGTGCCAGGCTGAGCGATCAAGTGCTGTAGTCTCCCAGAAGCTAGGATCGATGCTGCAGTTCTTGAGAGAGCTTTTTAGGTGATCATTGAAGCGCTTTTTCTGCCCTCCACTTGAACGTTTACCTTCGCACAACTCTCCATAGAATAATCTCTTTGGACAATGAACAGCAAGTGACAACAAGGCGTGAGGCGGAAGGTTTGAGCAAAAAAATGGAACACATTGAAACAATTTTTCTTACAATTCTTTGGAAGGGCATTCTATAAAGGATGAATACAACAAGCAAAGTTTTACAATCAAAGGATTTGAACATCCTAGTTGTCACAAATCTTCTAGAGTCGCTGAAAAGCTATCTTCAGGAAACTAGTGACAAATTCACTGAATATGAATTCAAAGCCATGTGTATGTGTCCAGATGCCGATTACAGTGATGGAAAAAAACGGGAACGAACCCGAAGTGTGCGATTTAGTAGGTATGACAGACCAGGAGAAGAGTTACTTCTAAATAAGTCAGAAAAGTTCAAGGTAGAAACTTTCCTCCCTATTCTGGACACTTTAATCGTTTAACTAACAAGACGTGCAGAGGCGTATTCACAAATTGGAAATCTGTTTTCTTTCTTGAGTGAAATACAATTTTGTTGAAATTAGTATAGTGACAATAAAATAAATAATACATTATTTTTAATATTATCAACCATCTATCTTTTATTCATGCGGGGGGGGGGGGGGGGGGCTGGCAGCACTCTTTCTTTGCCCAGGGGCCCAACACTATTACTTTGCCCAGGGGCCCAACACTATTACTTTGCCCAGGGGCCCAACACTATTACTTTGCCCAGGGGCCCAAAATGGTGTAAAGACGGCCCTGATTAACAGACTACGCAGACACATGGATGGGTACACAGGTCAGGAATGGTAACACGGCCATTTGTATATGTGGACAGACACCGCAGACTGAAGGACATATACTTCGAGAGTGTTCTCAGTATGAGATGATGAGATAAACATACTGGCCCAAAGAAACAACACTATAATCAAAGCTGTATGGACTTCTGTATCAGCCCTCTTAGACTGTCAACTTTAGTCAGGCGACAAAATTACAGATATTAACATTTTTTACGTTTTTTGAAGAGCCAAAATTAGATATAAACATATTTTAAGTTAGCGAAGACAAAATTACAGATATAGACATGTTTTAAGTTTATTGTGGAGACAAAATTACAGATATAGACATGTTTTAAGTTTGAGGAGAGAAAATTACAGATATAGACATGTTTTAAGTTTGAGGAGAGAAAATTACAGATATAGACATGTTTTAAGTTTGAGGAGAGAAAATTACAGATATAGACATGTTTTAAGTTTATTGTGGAAACAAAATTACAGATATAGACATGTTTTAAGTTTGAGGAGACAAAATTACAGATATAGACATGTTTTAAGTTTGAGGAGACAAAATTACAGATATAGACATGTTTTAAGTTTGAGGAGACAAAATTACAGATATAGACATGTTTTAAGTTTGAGGAGACAAAATTACAGATATAGACATGTTTTAAGTTTGAGGAGACAAAATTACAGATATAGACATGTTTTAAGTTTATTTTTGGACACAAAATTACAGATATAGACATGTTTTAAGTTTATTTTTGGACACAAAATTACAGATATATACGTTTTAAGTTTGAGGAGACAAAATTACAGATATAGACATGTTTTAAGTTTATTGTGGAGACAAAATTACAGATATAGACATGTTTTAAGTTTATTGTGGAGACACAATTACAGATACATACACATTTAAAGCGAACGAAAGAAGAAAATAAATGCATGCTTAAGGTTCCCGGTTCCTGTGACTAGGTGGTTGTTGAACATTTTCCTCGCTACTTGAGTTTGAATAATTATTGTTTAAAAATAGTTATAAATGAATTTATCTTTACAAAAATAGTTATAAATGAATTTATCTTACAAAAATAGTTATAAATGAATGTATCGTACAAAAATAGCTATAAATGAATTTATCTTTACAAAAATAGTCATAAATGAATTTATCTTACAAAAATAGTTTATAAATGAATTTATCTTTATATAGTAGTTATAAATGAATTTATCTTTACATAAATTGACACCAACCGAGCAGAGAACTAGCGCGTAAAAGACGTGCAAGAGAATTCTGGGTAAAACAAACCACAATGACAGTCAAAGGAAATATAGAGGACGAGAGTTTGTGATGAATCACCAACGCCGTTAGCATCACTCACTGAGAGTGATGAATCATTTTATTGATCTTCACACACCATCACAAGCAAGAGTGGGGGGGGGGGGTATTAGCATAATGTGCTAGCATTCTCTCTCTAAAGAGTGAAACACACACAAAAAATTGAGAATATTTTTACGTGAATTAATTTAGCAGAATGGGCATTGATCCGCGACCAGTTGAACGAACTAAAGCATTATGTTGTTTTAGGTATCGTTACATAGAACACTCGAATCCCTTACGTTTTTATTGCGTATTCCTGCTAAATTTATTTATGGAATATGTATTTATGTAAACTGTATATTCCTTTTTTTTTCTCACGTTAGGCCTATGTCTATTTTGAGAATGAACAAGAATGAATTATTGAGCGAATTCAAAATAGTACGACCTATTAAAAACTCACGTGCGCGTCTAATAAAATCCTTCTTAAGTATTGATCCCATCAACTGGTTACATTTTGAGTCACAAATCTTGTTTTATCCGACTTTTCATTGGTTAGCAACACAAAGTATACAAAATGACCAATGAAAATCAAGTATCTTCGCATCGTCCAAGATGGGAGACGCTATGTCTGATTAGTTAGTATGGCATATAACTGTACGGAGAATGACGTGATCTAACAAACACAGATTCGAATATACGTTACTGTCAAATGTCAAATAGAACAATTGTCATTGACAATTCAAGACATAACTTCGGGCAATAATGTTACAAGCGTGTCATTGTCGTTACTAGTTACGTATTTTGTGTGCGTAATAGATGTATTTTTAACACATGTGTACACTCATTCAAGAGTATCAATAATTCTGGGGTCGTATAGACACGACAGAACGTACGTATGCCTATAAATAAACTGGTATCGTCGTCATTTGACGGGGTCCGAAAACAGAGCAAAGAATAGCGACACCTTTTCCTTCCATGCATGTTGTAAGAAGCAACTAAGGAAGTTCTGGGGCGGAGTTCAATGACCCATCCCATATAGGGTCAAAGTGACATAGTAGCCATGCTGAAGTCTGATGCGTCAGACAAAAGGCACAGATATCGCAGCACTGCTGTAAACCATGACATAGTAAATTCTACTCTCTGACTACATCCTGATAATGCGTAGGAGTTTGAGGAAGAAAGTAAAAGAGGAGCATGGTATTGTATACTGCAAGGTAAGTACACGAGATGATTAAACCCCTCCATTCTTTTGTTTGTCAAAGTATATCTACATCCTTTGAAGCAGTCAAGAATATCGATTAAGGACTGGGGTATGGATTAAACAACCCCCCCCCCTCCCCCCCCACACACACACATTCTTAGTAAGTCAGAAAATGCCCCTTTGTACTAGGAGAATTGCCAAACCCCCCCCCCCCTCTTTATTCACAAATGTTTTCCCCAGAAAAGTCACACAAAATTTGCACGAAAACTAAGAAATTACGTTTTTTGAAGGAAAATTTCGCTTTCCCTTCTGTCCACTTACCGAAGTCGTACCCAAAGACATAAAAGCAGACTTATTTCCACACTGCTTTGCGTAATTAACACGGTAACTTTTGGCCCGAAATACATATTTTAAAGAAATACTTCAAACTCCCTGACAAGGCAACAAAAGGTTCTTACATGACAAACAAAATAGAATATCTCAACGCTGACATAGTCCTATCTCAATTCTGACAATTTCTTGAAATTGTAGAAACAGTTGAAATTTTTTTAATTTTTAAAACAACACAGAAATGACATGTTATTCGTGCAACTAGAATTTCCATAACTAATTTATGATGTCAGCACACAGTTCCCAGGAGTAGCCTTGCCTCGTTCAATGATCAAACAGGTCTGCGTGACCCCATAATTTTCTCACGTGAGCAGATTTTAATTTATAGTTATTGGTAGCATACTTCCGCTCACTAATGTGGCCGCACTTTTCATGATTACATGCACACTGCAATACTTTATTTTGTGCATGTTGATTAACCGATTTGCTTTTAAGTTGCAGGTGAATCATCAATCGTAATATTATGCAAAATTTTACCAGGCGGGCCCATTGTTTAATTATAGGGGGTGCACCTTTGTACTGTGTTGAACTTTCGAAATTGAAACATATGGTTTGTATATTTCATAGATGTTTCTTCCTTTATATGCAATATGTCAATAAATGAAACCATATGAAACACGTGTACGTGTGACGTGTCTCTTACTGAGCGTTGTCTTCACTAATATTCTGTAAGACTTCATTCCTTTGCGAGCTGGCTTTCAAGGTCATCAACGTTCCCTATCAACCCAAGTTATGTTCCTCATCTTTTCCTTTTTACCTTGAGCCAGCTGTTCGATGATTATCCTTCATATTCCGTCTTGTGGCTTTTTACCTCTCCTGAATGCTAGCTTGTGCTTTCTCTAATGTTCTAAGTCAATCTTTTTTGTTCCTGTATTTCGCTGGCGCTTGCTTTGGATCGTTTCTCTGTTCATGACATTACATTAGGACCTTTTTCTTCTTCTTCTTCTTCTCGTTCGGAGTTTGACATGTCTACAAAGCACAGCAAGTCCTGTTTTCTTAATAAATGCTGCAGTATTTCTTCTTCTTCTTCTGCGTTCGTGCTGCTGTATTTGAAAGCTCCTCAGTGCTCCCATACATCTTTCTGTGGATATCCGTCTCTGTGGGTCAGTGTTCTTCCCTTAACAGGACCTTATCAAGCATTTATTCTCAAATACTAATTTGTATTTTCCATTTCGAATATTATTGCACATTTGTTCAAAACAATATACGACCAACTAATCAATTGTTTATGCGTGATGTTTTTTTTAAAGCCGATCTTATGATATTATCACTCGCCGAGGAATCCCTCCTATGATTACCTAAACCGTGACCTCCATTATTGTTGATGGTCACAGCTTTATTACATCCTTGTTCTAATTCTGCGTTCGCTCTCAAGCTCCTGCAGATTTGCAGGATGCAGCTCAGAGAACGGAGTACGTCTCAAGGTTTACAGATTGTCTGCGATACCTATGCATCTCGACCTAATACAGTCAACTTCAGAATTGGCTATGTATCTCTTTGATCCTGTATGGGATAGGACAGCTCCGAACAACTCCTTAGCGTTTACTTACGACGTGCATGGCATGTAAAGGTGTCTCTCTTCTTTGCTTCCCTTTCAGGTCTTTGAAATGTATGACACATATTACGTTGTCTGAGCTGAATCCTGCACATCTGCAGGAGCTTGAGAGCGAACGCAGAATTAGAACAAGGATGTAATAAAGCTGTGACCATCAACAATAATGGAGGTCACGGTTTAGGTAATCATTGGAGGGATTACTCGGCGAGTGATAATATTATAAGATCAGCTTTTTAAAAAAACATCACGCATAAACAATTGATTAGTCGGTGGTATCGTATCATTTTGAACAAATGTGCAATAATATTCGAAATGGAAAATACAAATCAGTATTTAAGAATAAATGCGTTAAAAGTTTCATAACGTAATGAAATACATGAGAGTATTATATAACCAGTTGGACTCATGTCTGCAGTTCAGATAAACGTATCACACAATAACCAGTTGGTTTCATGTCTGCAGTTCAGATAAACGTATCACACAATAACCAGTTGGTTTCATGTCTGCAGTTCAGATAAACGTATCACACAATAACCAGTTGGTTTCATGTCTGCAGTTCAGATAAACGTATCACACAATAACCAGTTGGCTTCATGTCTGCAGTTCAGATAAACGTATCACACAATAACCAGTTGGCTTCATGTCTGCAGTTCAGATAAACGTATCACACAATAACCAGTTGGCTTCATGTCTGCAGTTCAGATAAACGTATCACACAATAACCAGTTAGCTTCATGTCTGCAGTTCAGATAAACGTATCACACAATAACCAGTTGGCTTCATGTCTGCAGTTCAGATAAACGTATCACACAATAACCAGTTGGTTTCATGTCTGCAGTTCAGATGAACGTATCACACAATAACCAGTTGGTTTCATGTCTGCAGTTCAGATAAACGTATCACACAATAACCAGTTGGCTTCATGTCTGCAGTTCAGATGAACGTATCACACAATAACCAGTTGGTTTCATGTCTGCAGTTCAGATGAACGTATCACACAATAACCAGTTGGTTTCATGTCTGCAGTTCAGATAAACGTATCACACAATAACCAGTTGGCTTCATGTCTGCAGTTCAGATAAACGTATCACACAATAACCAGTTAGCTTCATGTCTGCAGTTCAGATAAACGTATCACACAATAACCAGTTGGCTTCATGTCTCCAGTTCAGATAAACGTATCACACAATAACCAGTTGGTTTCATGTCTGCAGTTCAGATGAACGTATCACACAATAACCAGTTGGTTTCATGTCTGCAGTTCAGATAAACATATCACACAATAACCAGTTGGCTTCATGTCTGCAGTTCAGATGAACGTATCACACAATAACCAGTTGGTTTCATGTCTGCAGTTCAGATAAACGTATCACACAATAACCAGTTGGCTTCATGTCTGCAGTTCAGATGAACGTATCACACAATAACCAGTTGGTTTCATGTCTGCAGTTCAGAAGAACGTATCACACAATAACCAGTTGGTTTCGTGTCCGCAGTTCAGAGGAAGGTATGTCACAATTTACGGTTCAATTTTGTATGTCCACTGATTTCTCTAGTTTGAACCTGATCTGCTATCAAGCATGCCATAGCTCTGCAATGTGAACGTCAATAGTGCCGTTCTTGCTCGTCGTTTTTTGTTATGTGTATAGTCTTGATAAGGGCTTTTTGGTTGAAACGACAGTGATTGTGTGTGTCATATGACGTATATTTTCCAGAAAATTGTATTGTTTATGAATCTCCTGAAAGTCACACTGTCTCTGGCAAGTTGTTCTGCCTCCTATGGCGACATGCGCCTACATTACTAAATATCTCTTGTCCAGCGACGTCTTGGTCGACCTGTGCCTTTACTGACTTATATTGCCCCCTCCAATAACACTTTTTCCTTTTTATCGTGTCTCTACACACGACCGAAACAAGTATAATTTCCTTCTTAATATGGTGTTTAAACTCCAGCCTTCTTGAACGTTGATTATGCTCAGCACGTCTTGGTTAGTCTTTCTTGCTGTCCATGGTAATCTCATGACTCTTCAATGACACTTCATTTCGAAAGCCTCTATTCTCTTGACTGTAGTTTTATTTATTGTCCATGTTTCGCAGCCGTAGGTCACCACTGGGAGCACACATGTACGTAACAAACATACATTAGTTTCAGTGTTTGCCTCGTGCCACAGTTTTTCCAGTTGTTTTAATGTGGACATTGCTGTTGCTGTTCTCCTCCAAATCTCGACCGCACAGTCTTCTGCGCTGTTTATATATATTAGCTCCTAAATGTGATTTTCCTAAATATTGTGATTCTCTTAAATGTTGTGATTCTCCTAAATGGTGTGATTTTCCTAAATATTGTGATTTTCCTAAATATTGTGATTTTCGTAAATTGTTTTTCTAAATATTCCAGCTATTACCACAACTTTAGTATTAACCTGTTCAAGGTTTGTCGTATTTCATTTTTGCCAAGTGAGTGCATATTGATGACCTAACTTAAATAAATCTCTGTGTTAACGTATATTACTTCACTGCGTAAGGCCAATTTGGTTATTGTTTTGTTTTTCATTGGCTGGCGAAAGTATAAAAGGCAAAGTATAAATAAAAGATCACTGCAACGCGTCGTAATAGTCGGAGCTGCCTCTGGTAGTGACTCTGCACATAGGCATGTATAAAGTAGGTCATGTATCAAATTAATGTGACATTGCATTCGTTTTTACACCTCTTTTAGGGGAAAGGGGGGGGGGGTCACCAGGTTGTTTCTCAGGCATTGAACGACTGTGCTCCTATAGGCAATGTTAGTTTTCCCAATCTGCTGGCTCCGACAGAATCGTTTATTATCATTGTACTTCTTCTTCAGCGTTGATTCTCAAACTCCCGCTGGATCTCTCTTGTAACAGGACAATGATCCTACTAGATTTGCAGCAGAATGTATTCCAAAGAATGGAAATGCGTTGCCTCGCCTTTGTTACACCAATGGCCCGTCATATCCGTCTCCAGCAGTCATTTGAAATTCAGAATAGATATTTCCTACAGCCGGTTTCCGTCAAGAAGTTCATAAAATAATTTGTTTTGAAACCCGTGTTTTTTTTTATTAAAGACTGTGAGCTGTAAAGAGCTACCTGCTCACAGCTAAAGGGATTATTTCATCATCATCATTACCATCATCGTCACCACCACCACCATCATCATCATTATCAATATAATAGATCCTCAACCATAACAGAAGAAACTCCGACAAATGCCTAATGGTCCATGCTTGTTCAGATGTGTGTTGGCCTGGATAAAATTTACACTCATGTACACTTTATGTGACGTTGTCAGTGTAGCGCCCTACTGGTCTACATACATGTACACTTTATGTGACGTTGTCAGTATAGCGCCCTACTGGTCTACACGCATGTACACTTTGTGTGACTTTGTCAGTGTAGCGCCCTACTGGTCTACATGCATGTACACTTTGTGTGACGTTGTCAGTGTAGCGCCCTACTGGTCTACATTCATAGTGACTTGGGAATACGCACTTTAGATGTCTTGGATAAAAGCGCACCCTCATTTAGTGATGCCTGTAGGGTATGTCCATAAATTAAGTAAACATTGTTTTTGTCAATTTGTTACCCCTCCACTTGTCAACACCAGAATTAAGGGATTCTATCTACTTAACTATGTCAAAAAATACCCACCCCCTACCCCCCAAAAAAACCCATAAAAAAATTTTGAATAGAAAAAGTACGAAAAAAAGTACATGATTTGTTTCATCTTTTTGTAACAATATCTCAAATTCTAACAATTTAATTGGTGTGTAAAAACAGTATTATTGACGTCAGCTTTTGTCAACTACCCTCCACTTTGTCAACATCTGTCAAACATTAATCAGACCTCCTAACTCCTAATTACTGACTTATTTTATACACTGCCTCATAGGTAGAATACCGCCGAAGACGGATGTGTCGGGCCATTTGCGCAAATAAACTGCGACATAACGCATTTCCATTCTCTGGACTGCATCCTGCTGGAGATCTAGTAGTACTGTTACAGGAGAGATCCAGCAGGAGTTTGAGAATGAACGCTGAAGAAGAAGAAGAAGATAGGTAGAATTAGGGGAAAATGAGGACTCAAGCTACGAGGCGAATTGGCGTCATATTCACATATCGTTCACCTCTGTCACTTTCTGTTGCCTGCTGATATCATAGTTAACAAGATATACATTTTGATTAGACATTCTGCAATGCATTTCTTTATTCAAGAATAGATAAGCTATTATTTCACAATAAACATGTTTGCTTTTCTATTCAAAGAAACATATCGCAAGTGAACAGACAAGGGGTAAGCTGGAAAAACAAAGTTACACCTGGTTCAGAAGCTATATTTTCCCAGTGGCGACACATTGCTGTGAGATTTGTAAAATTACATGGAAATAAAATATCAGCATTTATTTGCTATTGTTTTGTTTTTGTTGTTGTTTGTTGATACTATTTGCTGTTGTATTGTTGTTGTTATTTGTGTGTAGCTAGTTTATTGTTGTTTGTTTGTTATTATTATTTGTTGTTGTTGTATTGTGAATCGTTGATGCTTGCTCTTTGCTTGTTTGTTGCTGTAGTTTATTTGTTGTTGTTGGCTGTTAGTTATTTGTTATTTTTTGGTAGCTTCCTGCTGTTTGTTGGCCTAATTTGCTATTGTTTGCTGTTATGTTGTGTTGTTGTTTGTGAGTTCTATTTTCGTTTGTTTATTGTTGTTTGTTATTATTTGTTATTTTTGTTTGTTTGTTACCTGTTTTCGTTATTGTTGTTTGTTTGCTGTTTGTTAATTGTTCCTACACGTTTTTATCGTTTTTATGCTATTTGCTTGTTGTTATTGGTTTGTGCTTGTTTTTTGTGCATGTTGTTTGTATGTTTCTTTATGTTATTTGTTTTTTAAAATTTCCGCTTGCATTTTTGTTCTTGCGATTGATCGTAAATAACTAACACACATTTCGTGTGATTTTCGCCGGTGTGCTTGAAGTATGTTGTACTACCGATTAAGTTCCGCTATATTGGCACAGTAGATGTTTTTCTGTTTTCATCAGCATTTTAAATGAAATGTCATGGAAATGTATTAAGAATATCGTAGGTAGAGACGTTCCAATAGAGGGGTCTACAAATATCTGAAAATAGACGAAGATTGGCTTCTCAAAACCATCACAAAGCTTACGATAGCATACTTATGACATACAAAATGGCACAATGTGTTAGAAATGTCAATATTATTCTTCATCTCGTTCGAAGTTTAACATGTCTACACAGCAAGTTCGGTTTACATGTCTACACAGCAAGTTCGGTTTACATGTCTACACAGCAAGTTCGGTTTACATGTCTACACAGCAAGTTCGGTTTACATGTCTACACAGCAAGTTCGGTTTACATGTCTACACAGCAAGTTCGGTTTACATGTCTACACAGCAAGTTTGGTTTACATGTCTACACAGCAAGTTCGGTTTACATGTCTACACAGCAAGTTTGGTTTACATGTCTACACAGCAAGTTCGGTTTACATGTCTACACAGCAAGTTTGGTTTACATGTCTACACAGCAAGTTCGGTTTACATGTCTACACAGCAAGTTCGGTTTACATGTCTACACAGCAAGTTTGGTTTACATGTCTACACAGCAAGTTCGGTTTACATGTCTACACAGCAAGTTCGGTTTACATGTCTACACAGCAAGTTTGGTTTACATGTCTACACAGCAAGTTCGGTTTACATGTCTACACAGCAAGTTCGGTTTACATGTCTACACAGCAAGTTCGGTTTACATGTCTACACAGCAAGTTTGGTTTACATGTCTACACAGCAAGTTTGGTTTACATGTCTACACAGCAAGTTTGGTTTAGCATGTCTCCCCATAAGTCCGGTTTTTGGATAAATGCTGGGGGTGCAAAGGGAACGCTTTGCTCTAGGCGGACTCAGGGTTAGCAGATAACTAAGATCCCAAATGTACCTCCTCGCGGTGTACCCTGGTAACAGAAAACAGCAGATCGAGCTGATTCTGGCCAAATCATTTGGGGATCGTGTCCGAGAATGTGGAGGAAGCAGATGGAAAGAGATTTGACTGCAAAAGAGATAGACAATATCTCCGACACCATTTGCATCACCACATATAGCGACACTGTCGACATACAGTGACGCCTGTTAGTCCGGTCAGAACATTGGAGGGGCGGCCAATGTAAATGGCACGTAAAGGTGGATGCATGGTGAGAAACAAATATATGTCATAATGAGTAAAATGACACAATGAAATGGCAGAACAGCGCCAGAGGGCAGCGCGAACTACAAATGGAAAGTGATAAGTTCCTAGGAAAGTGGAACTAGAGACGAGCTTCTAGTTACCTGTGATCCTTATAGGCAGAGACCCAGACCCAATCGTAGGCGTTCGGAAAAGCAAGAGGACCTAAACCAACTCTAATGTCGAGCCTTCCTAAACCGGAAATATGCTCGCGAAGAGAAAGGGTGTCGTACCCGATGGGCTTAGGTAAGAAAGGGATAACGATGGCAGTCCTGGCCCAACTCTACTGTCAAGATTTCCTATACCGGAAATACACGTGCAGAGAGAAAGGGTTCAGTACCTGATGGGCTCAGGCGCTATTGAGACAAGGTCGCTCAGCTCGAGAACGCCTTGTTCTCAAACGCGTGGTGTGAGACTCAAACTTGTGCGAGAGGTTCACGATGTCTGTGAACGACGCCTCGGGTAGAAGGGCGAACGAGCCAGGGTCCAACTCTTCTGGCGAGTTCTTCCTCATACGTAACTAGGATCGTGGATGAGAAACGATTCAGTACCCGATTGACACAGGCAGAGTTCGTCCAATTGCACGAGATGAGTTCATAGACGGTGGAGCACCTCTTACCAGATAAACGCGCTCGACAGGCGTCTTGGCGAAGAGGCACTACACACCAGCGTGCCCGGCGATAGATAGATGCTGTCACGGACTAGGGACCAAACCCGAAATAAAGGAATGACGAAAACGGATGTGCTGGACCTCGGACGTCCTGACCACAAATGGCCAACCGGGGTGCAAATAATCACAGTTCTACTGTGGAACTTGCAGCACAACGTACTTCACGCTTCCCGACGGAAATCACATGAAATATTCGTTGTGGTTATATGCGAGCGAACGCAGAAGAAGAAGAAGAAGAAGAAGGATAAATGCTACTGTATTTGAAAGCTCCTCAAGACTTCATACAGTTTATTTAACATGTCCACACAGCAAATCCGGTTTAACATGTCTACACAGCAAATCCGGTTTAACATGTCTACACAGCAAATCCGGTTTAACATGTCTACACAGCAAATCCGGTTTAACATGTCTACACAGCAAATCCGGTTTAACATGTCCACACAGCAAGTTCGGTTTAACATATCTCCCCATAATTCCGGTTTTCTGAATAAATGTAGCTGTATTTGAAAGCTCTTCAAGACTTTCATATATCTCTCTGTAGATGTCGGTTTCTTTGAAAGTTTACAGAGTACTTCCAGTACTGTTATATACGCTAGTGAAACATGGACTGTGTATAGACGTCATGTAAGAGAACTTAATCACTTTCATACAACTCGTCTCAAAAGGTTATGAACATCAGACGACAAGACAAGATTCCAGATACCACTGTCTTTGACATATCTGGTATCCCCAACATTGACACTATTCTGAAGCAGACACAGATTTGTCGGGCAGGTCATCTGGTGCGTATGACAATTCATCGCCTTGCCTTCCAAAGATACCTCTCTATGATGAGTTACACAGGGCATACATTCTCAAGGTGGCCAAATGAATCGCCACAAGGATGTATTAAAGACCACACTAACGCCCATGTGTTGCCGGGGCCCGAAAGGGGAGCAAAGAATAGCAACACTGTTTACCTTCCATGCATGTCCTAAAAGGTGACTAAGGAGGTTTATGGGATGGAGTGGCTGTCCTATCCCATATAGAATCAGTGACCCAAAGCCATGCTGAAGTCGGATGTGCCAGACCAAAAGGCGCAGAAATCGCAGCAATTATGTAAACCATGACACAACGCATTCCGTTCTCCGGACTACATTCTGCTAACCTGCAGGAGTTTGAGAACGAACGCAGAAGAAGAAGAAGACCATACTAAAAGCCTTTTATATCAATAAATTGTGGAGCTCGGTAGTCTAGTTAATAGTGAGCTTGCTTGCTGTCACTGTGTTACAGAGCTCCAGGTTCGAAACCACGTCTGGATAAATGAAAAAATCCGGGTTGTGATTTCTCACTTGATACGTCCACTCTTGGCGCATGAGTTAGGGGAGGTAAAGACGGGACGGGAACTGGTCATCCCACCTAATTGTAGCATGGACTTAGTACATGAATTATCTTGATCCCCGACGGCAGGTTGCTGCCTTGGGACATACCTTTACTTTATAAGCCCTTGAAATAGATCAAAATACATGAGAAGAACTTGCACAAAATACATGAGAGGAATTTATACACAATACATGAAAAGAACGCATAAAATAGAGCTAAATGGCGATTTACAGTTTTAAAAAAGGCAGAGTATCGAGGATCTTTTAAACACTACACTGGAAAAAAATCAGGCCTCCTGCACAGAAACGAGAAGCTTACACAGTGGCAGTGAGGGCAGCGTTCTGTAAATGAAACTTTGTCATTGAAGAAGTGGGAGATGATTATGTTAGGGATGGGGTACAGCAGAATGTTCGCCTGGTTCGAAAGGGAGAGTAAAGAATAGCAACACTTTTTACCGTCCATGCATGTCATACGAGGCGACTATGAGATTATAGTGTGGATATGACTGTCCCATCGCATTTAGCGACCCAAAATCTATGCTGGTCTGATATGTCATAACGAAAGGTGCAGATATCATAGTCAAGCTGTAAACCATGATACTAAATTATTCGTTCTCTGGGCTACACCCTACTAATGTGCAGAAACTTGAGAGCGAACACACAAAAACGAAGAAGTGGTACAGTTCAAAGAAAGCACGACTTCAGAAGCTAGAGAATTTAGCGTTGTAGAGAAATTAATCAACATGTTGTTATTCATAAACATGGGATATTTTCCAAGAATCCTGATGACTTCGCGGAAAATGGGGCTTTAAGAAAGTATATCCTGGACGCCGTGTTATACTCTGTTCATTCTAAAATTGAAATGGATCAAAACACACCCACATATTATTCCACGATAACAGTTGATTTTTATACAGCTGGGGACATTTCAAAACAATAACATAATTAATTATTCAGAATCTTTTTTACATTTTGTAAGGAACTATAATGCTTGCCCACTGACCTCTTTGCGCTTGCGCAACTATATAACAGCGGGTATAGTAATTTATCATGGAATGATAAAGATATATTATATGAAAATTTATTTTAAAACATACATTACGATTGTGATAGACATGTTTCGCGTATCAATAATAGATTTAAATTAAGAACGGTATTATGATCTAATGAACTATATTATTGCGCACTTAACATTTGATTTTGCGTTTGGCGTCCACCAACTAATCAGAAAACACCTACTTCATTATAAGAATGAAGTGAGTGAATATAGAAATGATGTGATGTCATGGAGATTTATTTACCGGTGACACAATAGACAATGACCGTGAGCAGTATAGAAGGGTTCGCGTTTGGAACGCGTTTCATCCCCTCTCCTACCCTGATGTGATTATAAATTTGATTATTTCCCTTGACAATGTTGACCGATTGATATTTATCAATTATTAATTTAACTATTATTTTTTTTAATATTAGGTTTAGGGTTGTGGTTTAGAGAGGTTTTGTTTTACATCTGCTTCTTCTGGGATGGTATCTTCTGCTTCTGCCATCCAAGACCTTTCTCTCTTGAAACGTCTTCCATTTGTGTTATCTGTCTAGAGATTGGTGTAAGAGGTGATGATCATTGCTGGCGATCTTGAAGTATTCTTTAACCTGGCCTATTTTATGTCTTGCTTTGATGCTCAGTATGTCTAGGAGAAACCTCATGTGGTCGCGATAGATATATCTCTTGTGCAGCCTAGGACAGCTCGCATGGCCTCGTTTTGAACTCTCTCCAATCTATCCACCTATGTTTGCGACAGTGTAAGTAAACCTAAACCATAGTCCAACACAGATAATTACTGCAGATGCCATGATTTGACTGTACTGACACCCTTCCCAGCTTTCTGAATGACATTATTCACATGTTTTGCGAAAGATAGACTTCTATCAAAAGTGATGCCTAGATAGTTCATAGTCTGTCCCCTGCCAATGTTGATGCCCATGCATGTGGTTGCTAGTACCGTGTCTATAACTATGTTGTTGTTCAGCGAAAACCAGACGATCTTGCTAGTACAGCTAGTTCATAATGTGATAGTCATCTTGTGTTGGTGTTTGTGGCTTTCTTATTGACTTGATCATCTGTTTTGAACACAAGGCGAACAGCTTAACCACTACGCCAGGGAGATCCCCATCAATATTGTTCTTTCCTGATTGTTGGAGGTATCTGCTGAAGAAATCGCTGCCCTTATGCTCATCTGTGGTTAGTATAAGCCCCGACTCGTCCTTCAAGCACAAGTTTAATATTTTGTATTCGATTTTCGATTCGAAATGTAGATATTAGCGGCTAGGTGGACAAGAGTTAGAAGATTCACAAAGTATCCGGTGTTGCTGTGACAGAAGACAAACCTTTTGACTTGGTAATTCTTTGGCTTGGTTGCGGTAACATGAGCCCATAACATCTTATGAGCTAATTTGCCTATATCTACATTTCTACATATGCGTACATTGATTGTGTGCAAATTTATTGAAAATTTTGTGAGTTGAATTTTGCAAGTTTCCTTTTTTAAAATGAGGCTGATTTTATTTTGGGAGATGTCATTCTGTACCTTTCTATAATTATTAAGGAAAACATTCGCTAATGTAGATAATGTTTTAGAAACAATAATTTCTTTGGAGCAACCCTCAGAGCAGGCAGCACCTATCCCATCATTACAATATTCCTGCAAACTGAATGAAACAAATAAAGTAAAAAGGTTACTAGAAAACAATAAAATATAGAGTTTTTTTTCTATATTTTATTATTTTATATTGAAAGTTTTCTAGTAACCTATTTACTTTATTTGCATTCACCTCTACTTTTATGGTTACTGCGGCACTTCCTTTTTGTCGGTCATCCTCCGATATTTGGGTTATTTATATTTATGAATGAAACAATCTTCTTCTTTCGTTCACTTGAAACATGTCTATATCTGTCATTCTGTCTCCTGAATAAAAACTCACTGTCTTTTGTAGTTCATACAGTGGCCCATAGAGCTTTGATTCCAGTGTCTGGCCAATATGTCTGCCTCAGAGTTTCATGCTCAGAACACTCTTGAAGTATATGTTCGGCACTCTGTGCTGCCTGTCCACATGTACACATGGTCGTGTTGCCAATCTTGAACTTTGTATACATGTGACTGCAAGTAAATTTAAGTAGGAACCAGAGGACAATTTTGTTAAAATTCTTGAGACTAACGTGAATTGGACCAGTCCGTTCAACGGCACCAAATCGCCTAGCAATTATTGCACACGCGGACTTCCGTACTTGACCAACCGCATCTCCAATAAAAGATTTGATTTTAAGGCATTAAAACCGTGTACTCAAAATCACTAGAACGGACCAATCGAGACAAGGACCATCACAACAACAACAAACATCCCGTACAGGTATCGAAATATCCTCAGTAACAACAAACACATAACATATAATATCCGTATTATACATGTGACTGCTGAGTCGGTTGTGTCCTGTTCTGAGGCGTAGAATTATAACTTGTTCTGATCTGTTCATAATGTGATAGTCATCTTGTGTTGGTGTTTGTGGCTTTCTTATTGACTTGATCATCTGTTATGAAACAATAAGGAATAACCAACTGTTTGTGATGCGGACAGACTAGAAACGTTTCTTCTAGTTCTACTGATATCAGCTTCTGCATAGCTGCGTATGTTAAAAATTTAAAGGAAATAATAAGCTTGGAAATAAAAATAATACATTTGAAAATAAAAATTCTACCAATGTCAACACAAAAAAACATCTTATCCAAAGTATCTTCATTCCAACCCTGTGCTACCAATGTCAAACATGGTCCTTAACACACAAAAACAAACATAAGAGACAACTGGTTACAACAGAGTCTGAGAAAAGCCACAGGAGTGACGAGAAGACACAGAATTAGAAACGATGTCATAAGAGAAAGGGTGGGTGTCATATCAATTCTACAATACATACAAAACCAACAGATACAATGGTATGGTCATCTGGAAAGAATGACGTGTGATTCATTAGTTTATAAAGCATATACGAAGAGAGGAGAAGCAGAAAGAAGAGTCAAGGGTAGATCTAGAGTACGCTGGATGGACAACATCAAAGAGACATTACACGAACACCAAATAACATTATTTGAAGCTACCAGAAAAACGAGAACAAGAACATTGTATCTCCCTCGACACCCGTAAAGGGTAAAAGAGGAAGGAAAGAAGAAGAAGAATAAACTTGGAAGGATATTTGAAATCTCTACGGTCAAGAAGATTTATATAATTGGTTGATCAGTGTCAACATCATATGTCAATGTTCTGTCTGCCTGCAGTAAACCCTTACCAGCATTGCACTGAATTGTACTGTGCAATCTGTGTGAAACAAGCCCAGCAATATATATAAGACTCCTCGGTAGCCTGTGAAGCTAGTAATTCAGAATCGTGAATATTTATGTGAAATAAAACTTTGCTTGCATCGGAGTTCACAGCATCAGTACTAGTGTCACCACTAGTTTCACTATCACTGGCACTGAGAACCTCTGATAGGTTATGGATAGTTACATCTACGTAAATCGAAGACGGCACGCTCAATAGTGAACACAGAACGGAAGTGCTGGACCTCGGAAGTCCTGACCACAAGTGGCCAACCGAGGTGCAAATAACATAGTTCTACTGTGGAAGTTGCAGCACAACGTACTTCACGCTCCCCGGTGGAAATCACACGATATATTCGTTGTGGTTATATGAGAGCGAACGCAGAAGAAGAAGAATAGTGAATAAATTTTCAAGTTAAATCTCCGTAAGTCGAAGATAGAGATAGCGATAGACATGCTTTCTTTCCGGTCTCGAGAACTAGCTGCACAAAGACAAAGATCATTTGATCCTGATAATTGGCGATATTTTTCAAACCAAGATTCGAGGTTGTCGATTTGGAACTTCCCGAGAAGTATAAAACTGTTTCTGTGGTGAAAAATAGATAATTTATTATTTCAATCATCATGTTTGCTGGATGAAATATGACATGGTATGTTTCTTGGGTTAGTTTTCTTTTGGAGCAAGGCATTCTGTTTCATTTCCTTAGACATTCAACAAAATGTTTCAGATAACGCAGCTGCTCGTCGCTATTAGATGTTATAGGATTTGATAATTCGTTTAATATGCTCTTTCCATTAAATTTACTTTTCACATTGACTACATACCACCATCTAAGGATTGATGCTATGAATTTGGCAGTACCCTTATTACCAAACACACGCGGAGCAGCAATATACAGATTAAGTATTGTCAAGGCAAGTGCAACTTTCGGCCTGTCTAAGAAGGAAGGATAAATAGCTTTGTGTGAATGTGCCAATTTCGCTATAATTTTGACGCTAACCGTAATACAACTGCTTCACGTGTGAAAAATTAGCTTCTGTACTTTCATTAATTAATTATTTGCATTCATAAATTATCCAGTTACACAAGGGTACTTGAATGTCTGATTTTCATCTTCCTTGTCCAGTTACACAAGGGTTCTTGAATTCCTGATTTTCATCTTTCTGGCTGATCCAGTTAGTCCAGATGAATTTTAACAAATGCACAAAATCATAAAGTAAAAATATTGTTTGATTAGCATAATCAGGATTTTCAATACATGTAGTGGTGTGTCTTGATTTCAATACATGTAGTGGTTTGTCTTGATTTCAATACATGTAGTGGTTTGGCTTGATTTCAATACATGTAGTGGTTTGGCTTGATTTCAATACATGTAGTGGTTTGTCTTGATTTCAATACATGTAGTGGTTTGGCTTGATTTCAATTTATGAAAGTTTACAAAGTTTAAACTTTCAGATGAAAGTTATGGCTGCTGCTCAATGTGAACAGAGACAGCTATTTCTGCTGTATCAGGGATTGGTGGTGGCGGTGGTAGAGTACGCACTGGCAATTCTGACACTGAGTCAGACTCAAACAGAAAGATTGGATAGAATCCAGAATGAAGCAATGCGAATCATTTTGGGGTGTACGAGAGATACGTCGGCTCGTTCTATGCGATACCTACTTGATTGCCCAACTGCGGAGCAAAGAATACAAATGTGCAGGGAGCGGGACTACCTAAAAATCACCGCTGATAAAGAGCACCCTCTACACCCAGAAATTATCACGGTGAAAGGCAGTCGACTAAAGAGAGGAAAGTCGTGGATGGGGCGCGCAGAGGACGTTCTACAGAGTGTCTGCAGATTGGAGGATGTACTACCTGGTATCCAACAGCCTTCGAAGGATTAATAGAGAGTGCAGGGAATGGTGTCCGACAGTGGTCGAGTCAGAGGTGCTCGCTCTGATCAGTGAGAATTCCAGGGAAGGTGATATAATTATATATACAGATGGGTCGGTTGAGATAAACATCAGGAGTTCCTGGGCTGTCATGGCTCAAAGGTGAGGGGGAGACTATCAGAGAGGAAAGGGGTGCATTCGCTCAGATGACAAGCAGCATGACAATGGAGATTCTGGCAGTAACCAAAGCTTTGCAATGGGTCTGCTCACAGACTGTCTTCGAACATGCCTGTATACTCAGTGACTCCATGAACATGATTGTGTAAGTTCAGGCGGGGTACGTTCGAGAACAGTGGCTGGATGCAGTGAATAATTACTGTGTGCGTACAGTGACTTTTATTTTTGTGCCGGGACACGCAGGAGTCCGGGGTAATGAGAGAGCATATAGGTTGGCCACCCACGCTGCTACTACGGCTGTTGGTGGAGCGATGGATCGGGCAGACATTTTGAATGCACTACGGAAAAACGCACGAACAAATGACTGTACGAGTGACGATGACTCTTGTTCCATGAGTAGAATAAAGGAACTTGGTTTGAAATGTGGTGTCACTAGAAAGGAGAGTTTTCGTGGGCGAGAAAGAATGATGGTCAATCAACGACGTACTAGGACCGTCAGTCAACGTGTAATGGCCTATACACTCAAGGAAAGATCTGAGCACCTATGAACTTGTCCAGAGTGCAATGACAATGATCCAAAACTAACTAACTAACTAACTAACTAACTAACTAACTAACTAACTAACTAACTAACTAACTAACTAACTAACTAACTAACTAACTAACTAACTAACAGTGTAAACTTTACGGTTGGCAGCATTAGTGTCAGTAATCACAGTGATTACTGCGAAACCAGATCTCTGCACAAAGCTTATACAATTCATCAATTTTAAACGCAGTCATCGTTGCCATTCTGTTCATTGGGGCAAGTTATATTACCTCTTGATAGCTTCCAAAGATAGAAGAAATAAGGAAAGTCTGTATTGTTGTTGCAACTTCTTTTGAATTATCTGTATTGCCCATTAATTTCCCACAGAGAAGGTTACTGAGGATTTAACGCGAATCTCATCCATTTGAATAGGTACAAGATTTTCAAGTCCAGTCAGCTGGCTTTGTTTAAATTCCAGATACTGAGATATACTACCGTTATTAACAGACGATGATAATTGAGAAGTTAAATTTCATAATGTGTTTCGGTGGGGTAGACATATGATTTGTGATTTTTAATACATATGTCGCAAGATGGAGAAAACAGCATAAAAGTAAAACAAAGTCTGCTACTGCTATATCTCCTTCTGAATTTTGTAGCGAATAACACATTCAATTGTTCTTCTGGATTTTGTAGCGAATAACACATTCAATTGTTCTTCTGGATTTTGTAGCGAATAACACATTCAATTGTTCTTCTGGATTTTGTAGCGAATAACACATTCAATTGTTCTTCTGGATTTTGTAGCGAATAACACATTCAATTGTTCTTCTGGATTTTGTAGCGAATAACACATTCAATTGTTCTTCTGGATTTTGTAGCGAATAACACATTCAATTGTTCTTCTGGATTTTGTAGCGAATAACACATTCAATTGTTCTTCTGGATTTTGTAGCGAATAACACATTCAATTGTTCTTCTGGATTTTGTAGCGAATAACACATTCAATTGTTCTTCTGGATTTTGTAGCGAATAACACATTCAATTGTTCTTCTGAATTTTGTAGCGAATAACACATTCAATTGTTCTTCTGGATTTTGTAGCGAATAACACATTCAATTGTTCTTCAAAAAATCTGATTTGCGTCTCAGTAACTTCCGCGTCTGTCTCATTATGAAACGTGTGTTTTTCAGCAGCACTTTGTCAATTACTTTCAGCTTTTCCAATGAAATGATGCTCTAGTTTGTTATCTATAATCCAGTTACGTTGTTTATCTTCAATATTTTTTTAAATTCTGAGAAAACACTTGGAAAGTCATATCAAGCTTGACTTGTACACTCACTACTACTATAGAAGGTACAATGTCTGGTTTTGCATCACTTATATACAACACTACGCTTGCTAAGGTTCCATCAACAACAGCATAGCTCCACTTTTCCCCGAACTGTTCTTTCAGTTTGTTTCAAACTGTTTAAAACCATGTTTGTCTGTTTTTTTTTAAACAGAAAATTCTTGCTACATACTACACTTGATTTTGTCGGAGTCCAGTCCTTTCGAGGATTACATTTAATCCATTTTTCTCTAATCTCAATATCCCAGGAAAATTTAAAGTCACATAAACTTTGGTTGCATGATAGTTAGATGTGCAGCTCGGAACACAACACTTTAGAGGCATATCTCGCCCGTGTGTTGCCGTGGCACGAAAAGGGAACAAAGAATATCAACACTCTTTACCTTTCATGCATGTCGTACGAGGCGACTAAGGAGGTTATGGGATGGAGCTGGCTATCCCATCCCATATAGGGTCAGTGACCCAAAGCCATGCTGAAGTCGGATGTGTCAGGCCTAAATGCGCAGATATCTCAGCATTGCTGTAAACCATGACACAACGCATTCCATTCTCCGGACTACATCCTGCTAATCTGCAGGAGTTTGAGAACTACCACAGAAGAAGAAGAAGAAGCATATCTGCTGCTTTTCTCGTATATTATTATTGTGTGATATATTAATACGGCAGTATTAGAGAAAATTAAACATACTTTCTTCAAGATATCACAACAAACCAAGATTAATCAACATTAATATGACAAGATTAATCAACATTAACATGACAAGATTAATCAACATTAATATGACAAAATTAATCAACATTAATATGACAAAATTAATCAACATTAATATGACAAGATTAATCAACATTAATGTGACAAAATTAATCAACATTAATATGACAAAATTAATCAACATTAATATGACAAGATTACACATTAATATGACAAGATTAATCAACATTAATATGACAAGATTAATCAACATTAATATGACAAAATTAATCAACATTATTATGACAAGATTAGAAGACACCAAACATACTCTCTTACAGATATCATAACAAACCAAGATTAATCAACATACGGGCCCAGAGATGACATGAACACCAGAGTGCACAGGCAGACACTCCATAGCTGGTCGCGCATCAGGGTCAGGGAAACACAGCTGGCCAAGACCATCAGTACACTTCCACGCAGTGGGCCTGGAAACAGGAGTGCAGCAACCCTGCTGTAGCCTGGCCAAGTACTAGGGATCGAAGATACCGGAATGCCAACCCGGACCAAAAATGCTGGCTGAAGACGCATGTGTCAGGTCGAAAGGCGCAGTTAACGCAGCTTGCTGTAAAACATGACACAACGCAGATCACCCTCATACGTCCTTCTCAGGACGGTCAGCGGAATGTTTTCAGAGGGTCCGCCGCAAGGGGCACGACGAAGAAGTAGAAGAAATCAACACACAGTGTAACACACGAAAGATCACGACGGTAGACATTGTTTACAAAAAGGAGGCATTCCCCTGGTCACGAGATAATTCTAGCCAACAGGTCGTTACTACAGATGGTCGTGGTTGGCCACGCAGAGATGCTGTGAAAAAAAATATTTTCAAATTTAAGTCACACGCCTGTTCAGAGAAGGATGAAACATGGAGATAAAACTTCAGCGATAAACAATTGTACTTACGTAAAACACAGGTTTTAAAAAAAAATGTTCCACTAAGACACGACGGACGACTATCACTAAAACTAGGGGGTTATAATGAGCAAACAAGAAAACATACAAATTACAATATACAAAACATTTTCAACGTTTCAACCAAAAAGGTCTTTATCAAGATACGCACAAAATACCAAAAGACGACGAATGGAAATTATCACAACACACAAAAACGTGTCCAACCGAAATATGGAAATGAGATGCCGGAAGGACATGAAGTACATAAAAAACGTAAATATAGGTGGAAACTTGTGTTGTGATAATTTAATTTCCATTCGTCGTCTTTTAATGTTGATATTTTGTGCGTATCTTGATAAAGACCTCTTAGTTGAAACGTTGAAAATGTTTTGTGTGTTGTAATTTGTATGTTTTCTTGTTTGCTCATTATAACCACCTAGTTTTAGTGATAGTCCGTCGTGTCCCAGTGGAACATTTTTTTAAAAATCGGTGTTTTACGTAAGTACAATTGTTGTTACATTTCACGCAGTTACCTTATATTGACTGGCGTATTGAACGATAAACAAAAATTATGTCGATAAAGCGTCAAAATTTTTGTTGACATGTCAAGAACACCAATGACCTCTTTTTAGGCACTCCATAAGAAAATATTGTCCACAAAGAGGGACCCAGACAACAAACAGTTGAGAACCACTCGTGTAGAAGATAGAATTGATCAAAAATTACTAAGCTGAAGTCGGATGTTCCAGGTAAAATAAAGCGCTAAAATCGCAACCAAACAGTAATCCATGACAAAACACATCGTTCCATTTTCTGGACAACCTGTAACAATTTTGTAAGGATGTGTGAGCATGCGCAGAAGCAGATCACTCATCATACCCGTTACCAATATTTTGCTTATTCTCCAAATACCTTTCTGTTCTATACTTAATTCACGTAAAGTGTCACTACTGATTTCCTGTTTCTCTCTGTGTGTGTGTACGAAATCAAGCGCCAAAATCTCTTTCCCGGGTCATTTAGAACAGTCTGACCGAAAATAATAGGGGAAAAATTGAATTTTATCTAAAAGAAGACTGACCCCGCGCTCCTATATCCATTAGTTGACTGTAATATCATATTTATTCTCTCTCTTTCTCTCTCTCGTTCCGCCTACTAAATATTTTAAAGCAGGTAAAATCATAACTTCAGCCGAATCCCTCGTTTTCTATATAGTCCTTTATATTCATCGATATCGTCCTTCAATCTCCCGCTTCTAACATTTTCTTTCATTTTTATTGGACACCTTGCGTATATTTGTGTTGACAGCCAATGAGAATCACGGGAAAAGTTAAAAGCGTCACATTCGAAAAATGAAAAAATGATTTCACAGGATTGTAGAATTGTCGACAGACTCAAGTCAGTTATAACTTCGTAATGTTTAACTCGTGCGATGTTGTTGGGTTGTTTTTAGAACACAGGTGACGTAACAATCACGTTTAGCTATTTATATTGTCGTCTCCATGGCTATTTATAGCGAGGAGGAAAAAATATCCTTGCGCAAGCAAATGTATATTTATTTATACGGCCATCTTTATTTGCGGAACAAATTTATGGAAATTACAGGTCAATAAAATATTGAATTTTGTAAATAATAATAGCCGTGATGAAAGTAAAGAAAGGGGGTAAAATAGGCTTCAAGGCTGTTTATGTTTGGTTCAGTTGTTATTTAATGAAATAGATGACGGCGGATGCAGAAATTAGCTGTAGGAAATGCGTGTGTTGCAGAATTAAGTCGGTAATTACTATTCTTAGATTGGAAATATATATATTTATTTTGTTATGTTATTGGGTAATTTATAATCACAATAATTATACGGTTAAAAATAGAGTTCAGAACCTGTCCGCGAGCTCTCGGTCGGTACACGCTCAGGAATCCTATTATAATGTCTGAAATTGATTGTGTGGGGTTGGTCACCTCATTAAAAGTCGGAATGGCCTAACCGTAAGTTGTGTTGGATTAAATAAACGTTGCAGTTATTTCTTCTTCTACTCGAACCCCATGAATTGCGAGCGATTAGCTTTTACTTCCTATGTGCGGTGGGAAGGTTTTTCCGAGCTTTCTTTCACACCCAGGAGGCTTCTGCTTTCAGCTTAGTGCAATACCTATTTAAGTATTCTTCTACTCAGAGGGGGTATATGTCACGAGAATTGTATAACCCCCCACCCTTGAGTAGAAGGCTTCCCCCATAAGGCATTGCACTGTGCCGAAAGGTGAAGCCCCCTGAATATGAAAGAAACCTCAGAAACTCCCCCATTGCACATAAGGAAGTAAGAGCTAATCGCTCGTAATTCCTGAGGTTCTCAAACAAACAACCACGTCACGAGACAAGTCGATAGTTTTCCTGGATCACCCATTGTTTGTCTTTCTTCCGACGAGGCGCTTCGCAGCCTGCGAGCATTCCTCGTGTAGAAAGATCATTCCATTACCACCCTTTGTGTCCCTGATCTAATTTCTTCCGTAAGAGCCTAGTTGGGTAACGGTGACGGTCGAACGGTGACAGCTCAGGGTGGATACACCTTCCTAGACGAGGTGCTGCTTTGTCAAACACGTCAGAAGTCTGAGATTTGACCTGTGCATTTATAACGCACTCGCCTCGTTCGTTTGAGTTGGTCTCCAATCCATAGCTAGGCGCAGTTTGTGTATTTTGACTCTTCGCCATTGTGTATATTACCCCACAAATATGTAAAATACGAATCTCGGATGGGGAGATTAGCAGTGAGCACTAGGGTACTTAAACTAAATTCTCTCTGTATGAGCCGTGTTGGGCAATGACCGGCAGTCGAGTTGGATTTGGTTTTCAGTGTCGTTAGAGACTTGCGCTCCCATCTATGTTGCCCACAGTGTCCAGAATTCGAGTCTCAACACTACTTCGGTCAGACAATTGAACAATGCACTCCCCGACATTTGTTCCATGTTTGTCTTGTGTACAATGGGGAGCTGTATACAAAGCTGTCTTCCATACCCAGAAGTGCATGTCCGAGTTGACATATCCAATACTCATATAGGGAATATAAGACCAATGTGTACGTAAGAAATAAAGTAGAGATGTGTGCAAGTGTACAAGAACCATTGCTTTCAATAGTTAAAACGACGAAAACTAGCATGGTTTGGACATGTATGCAGACATGGTTTCTTGTCAAAAACAATACTGCAGGGAACTGTCGAATGGGGGAGAAACAGAGGAGGGAAAATAAAGGCACGGACAGACAACATCAAGGAATAGACAGGACAAGATATTTCCACACTCATCCGAGGATAGAATTCGCTGGAGGACTCTGTGTGCTGACGCATCCAATGTGGTACCCCTACGACCTTGAAGGGTTACGGGTTTACTGATTATTAATTGATTCAATACTTGAGTCATGACTCCTACTTTGAATGGGGTCATTTGTGATGGGACATGTGGGTTTCTGTGTGTTCTAGTGCATTGTCGTCT
This sequence comes from Meghimatium bilineatum, assembly GCA_034231615.1. Classification (NCBI taxonomy): domain Eukaryota; kingdom Metazoa; phylum Mollusca; class Gastropoda; order Stylommatophora; family Philomycidae; genus Meghimatium; species Meghimatium bilineatum. Next base: position 74,870,319 of record CM067321.1, on the reverse strand, counting down.
CGTGCTGGATTATTGTAGCTTCGTTTCCACTGAATTGACTCACGTACACTACGCTACCCTCTAGCGTGTGTTACCTTTTCCAGATTCGGTGTGTACTCGTAAGATCACCTATGTTAGGGACATTGACATTGTCCGCCCCTCCAATGTTTCTGATTTTTAAGCCGGCCGAGACGAGATGCACAGATACCTTGCATCGCTATGTGCTGACAGGAATGTTGGATGTAATGGCGTAGAGGTTTCAGGTATATTTCCTGTCTCTTTGCAAACAATTCTCATTCCATCTACAGCATCCACATCAACAGACACGAGCCTAAAAGTGTTAGCCAGGAATACAGCAAGAACAACCGTATTTCTGTTTCCCGGGTGCACCACGAGGAGGTACTTTTAGGATATTGGTTATCTGCTAACCATGGGTCCGCACAAGAGCAATTTGAGACCCTTTGCACTCCGCAGTTCTTTCTTATTCTGTGTTCGTTCTCATAATCCTGCAGATTATCAGGATGTGGTCAGGACGAAGAAATACGAATTCCATGGTTTACAGATTAGCTGCCATATATGAGCCTTTCGGACTAACACATCCGACTTAAGCATAGATTCTGGGTTACTTCGACCCTACATTGAACGGGACAGCCAAATCCACCCCAAAACCCCGTTAATCGCTTATGATATGCTTAGCAGGTAATAGGATCCCGATTCTGTGATCCCCTTTCAAGTCTCGGAAGCAAACTGGCATAAAGATGTAGCTATTGCAACCAAGCCGAAAACCATGACATAACGCAGTCTTGTCTCCAGAGAATGAAGACGAACAAGCAATATTTGAATATTATTGACGGATTTTTAACATGTTTCAAAGCTACTTCTCTTACTGAACTTACTCATTGGATTGTACTTGCATAGTGGCCCTGAACAAAATACGGCCCGAGGGCCTAATACGGCCCGCCAAGTCATTTTTACTAGTATGCTGGGTTGATTTTACAATTACTATATGCACTTGCCGCTGAGCTAATAAAATATCAAATCACAAGTTATCTGAGCCAGACTGTAAAATACAATACGAAACAGTGACAATGATAAAATTATTACATCAAACCATCAAACATCCATTGCTGCTAGCAGAAAACAGTAACAAGGAGAAAATTATTACATCAAACCTCAAAATTTGCTAGTAGAAAACAATATGACAATCAATACAAGGTAACTGCGTGAAACGTAACAACAATTAGACTTACGTAAAACACAGGTTTATATATCGCTTCAAGGAGACACGACAGACTATAGCTAAAATTAGTATGGAATGATGGACAATGATGTCTTGATAAGTCTTGATAAAGACCTTTTGGTTGAAACGTTGAATATGATTTGTGTATTGTAATTTTTATGATTTGTTGTGTGCGCATCATTACCTACTAGTTTTAGCTATAGTCTGTCGTGTCTCATTGAAGCGATATATAAACCTGTGTTTTACGTAAATCTAATTGTAGAAAACAATGTAGATTATTGCTAACTTTTTATGTACAACGTTGGAGACTTCAAACGCCGCAAGTTTTGTTTTTAAGAGAAATTGTTCGAGTACTTCGATGTTCATTTGAACTTCAAAGAACTAAGGCAAATGTGCACAACCATTTGATTGTTATACTGCTCACAGATGAGAATGTTGGGTCTTTTAAATATAAAATAATATGTAATATGGCCTTATTCGTCTTGATCGATCGTCTGAAGCAAGCATGTACCAGATAGAGTTAATCGGAAACAGCCGAAAATGTCTTTTCGTGGCTATGGATGCCGATACGTGAACTATTTGGTTTGCTGCAGAATAAGCATTGGAAAATGTAATCGCTGGACTTTTGCATCTTACATCTGAATCTTTGTTTCTCTGCTGTCATCATCATCATCAAGTGCTGTCTCTGCAACAAAGGTTGGCTGCAATAGACCTCAAACATCCCCTGCCTCTTGTCTTTGTGGTGCACTCTGCTAGACTGTAACCTGCTCATCTTGTGATGTTAATCTCCCACTTGTATCTCTGCCTACATCTTGCTCGCTTCCCTTTGACTTTACCCTCAAGCAAAGTCTCCAATAAGGCGTCATGCCTTTTAATGTGTCCAATATATTTATTTGCCCGATCTTTATTTCTCTTAGTAATTCTTTCTTCATACTAAGTGTATGATATTTTCTTCTCTTTCCATGATGTTTTCTTCTCTAGATCCCAGGTGGTTAAAGATATGATATGTACTGACGCATGATCGAGAGGTTAGAACGCTAGTCTCACACGAGTGAAGTCTAGAGTTCGATCCCCCGGTAAGGATTGGGATTTTTTTCTGTCGGAGGACAGTATTTGAGAATCATCAACATCAAGTGCCATGCCGGGGGGCGTAGGCGGTCATGGCTCTGCACATCTCTCTGTCCACAGTATTATGTATCACGGTCGTTGTTGTTTCCTTGCCGTGCCAGGTTGTCAAACTGTCTAATATTTTATCACGTTGTTGCCCTCTGTCTCTGTTGCCTTCAATTTTGCCTGTTGTGATTATGTTCTCTAAACCTGCCTGTCTCATGAAGTGGCCAAAAAAAGAAGATTGCCTTTTTCTTATATTGTTGATCAAGGTCCGTTTCGCATTTGACTCCCTCAACACCTCTACATTAGTTTTTCTGGCAGTCCATGGTATTCTCAGCATTCTTCTGTAGAACCACATCTCTGTTGCCTCTAATCTCCCACTTTCCAGTCTGTTTATTGTCCAAGACTCGCACCCATATGTTAGTATAGGGGTTATATAGCACTGCAGAACTCTCTTTCTCACCTGAAAATAATACTTACATAAAACACAAGTTTGATGAGTTTTACGAGGACGTAGTCAATACCCTATAGTCCGGCAGTATTAGACCCAACTATCAGAAACATAGTTCAGAAAACAAATATAATGATGTAACTAGCTATATATTGTGTTTTTCTCTGCTTCTGCTGTGAGGCATCGCGGGATTGAATGACGATCTTTTTTCGAGTTAAGGCATGTTTGGTCGCTTGATATGCAGTAATATTGTGACGTCTTGGAATATTGGTAACTCCTTCAATCCACCTTCTTCTTGGTCTTCCTTCCTCTCTGTATCTTGCTGTTTCCATTTTCATGTTGTGCTCTTGCCACTGCCCAATAAGGGTTCATTCTCATTAAGTGACCGAACCACTTCAGTCTCTGTTTTTCAATATATTTTGCCACGGATGTTGTTCCAACAGTTCTTGTAATCTCTGCATTCTTCATATGATCTCTTCTGGTTCTGTTTGCTGCTTTTCGTAGACATCTTTTTCCACTCGTAGTAAGTTTTCTCTCTTGTTCTTTTCCTAGTGTCCATACTTGACATTGATAACACATTGTTGGTATGAAGGTTGAAATTATTATGTGACATTTCGTTTCCATTGGGACAGATTTGTATTTCAAAATTGGTGCAAGTTCGTAATGTATGTAGTTGGCTTTTTTTTTTAGTTCATGCCTCGAGCTCTGTCTTGTCTTCCTTCGTTGCTCCCAAGATATTAAATTGCTGCTCTTGTTTCAGTAGTTGATCATTTATCTTTATGTTCATTGTATTGGGTTATCCAATTATTACATATTGACATTACTTCTGTGATTTATTACATATTGACATTACTTCAGTGATTTATTAAAAATGTTGCTCACGTATCCTAATCAGGACCTAACCCAGCATTTTTGGTTGTAGTGATTTTCTAGGCAATATAAATACGTTCAGTAGTTTACAATTTCGTTCTTAACTGTGCGAATGCATAATTGCCGTGGCAAGATTGGAACCCTGTTCCTTGACAGTCACAGACACGTCCTGCACTTCGCCACCACAGAGCCGGACAATGAAAGAACGACATGTATCTTAAGTGTATTTTGACTCTCCTTTGAGGTAGTTCTCACATCCGTGGTCCTCAGCTAGCACTCAATTCTCACCCGTGGCTTCCAGTAATTGCCAGCTTGCAGGAGCGGCCACACTCAGGTAATGTCTTTGACAGGCCGCCAAACGAGGTGAGGGTAACCGAAGGGTTCCGGCCCGGAGGTAAACACAAATTATGTCTGCCCAATCATGCGAAGCTTGGATATGGTGAACAGAGCGGATGAAACATCGAATGTTCAGCAGGCTGGAAGACACTCGCCAGCAAAGCGTTGTGGAATGCACAGGACTTTGGACACGTAGAACACTCTGGTCATCCATTACACCCTGCTACATCTCCAGTCGTCTTGATTTTTCTTGCCTCTGGAAGACTGTTGGATCACGAAGAGAAAGTGTTGTCGACGACTGGAGCAACTCCTCCACACTTTAAACAAAATTCAACGCTAGTCACTACTCAACTATTATCACACATCATGAGTTCATCTTCAACACCATCCCTGTAGAGATGTATGGTCATCGCTGACTTCGACGGACGAACAGCATCTTAAGTGTAAGGGATGCAATCAAAAATATGCAAACCAAGTGTCGGGAATAGGGCGAAGGTTATCTAAAGGATATAATTTTATATATAAATACAGAGTTATCTCGAGACAAAAGTGCTAATGTTACGAACTTTTTTTTCCCGGTTGCAACATACGGCTGTGAAACATGGACTCTAAGTAAAACAGCGGCAAAGAGGATCAACGCCTTCGAGCTGAAATGCTACAGAAAGATACTTAGAATATCATGGAAGGATAAAATCAGAAACTCAGATATTATAAACACACTGAATATTCCAGAGTGTTGGTTACTAAACACAATAACAAAAAGAAAACTACGCCTGTTTGGTCATATAAAGAGACATAACTGTTTAGAAAAACAAATAATGGAGGGAAGAGTACCTGGATAGAGGAGAAGGGGCAGACCAAGAAGACGATGGACTGACGACATTAAAGATAACATGAATACGTCGCTAGAAAATGCAAGCCACATCGCCCAAGACAGAGAGAGGTTCAGAGAGTTCATTGGGAAGACAACGTTCTGGAAGGAATACGTCACATGACAATCTCGAGACAAAACTTCAGGTGAATCATTTACTACGCAGTGTGCCATGAATCAGCAAATACATCGGTAGAGTAGTTTATAACCGAGTATGAGCCATAGATCGTAAACAACTCAGACAAAGGGATTGCAATTATTTGGATAGAAAATTTCACCCATGTGATCTGGGTCGTGGATACGCTTCCACAAAGGACGTGGTTTTAACATTAAAAAAGATTATATCTTTTTCGTGTGTTATTCCCGTTGTTTTTTTTGCTATGACATTTGATGACCGTTTTTGAAAAAAAAAAGTTAATGAATGCCCTTTACCATAAGTTGAGATTTTAGCTGACATCTTAGTACTAAAATTCATGTTCTGATTTGCAAAATGGATGAGGAGGTTTGAACCGCCCGCCTCCTATCTGTGCGGCTTGCCGGTAACGTCTTCATCTGGATCATTATATGAAAACAAACCAGCCTCGATCCCCAGCTAGGTAGTGGTGCGCAGCAATCTCAAATCTACCCTCGTGTATGTTTTCTCAGTGAGTCAATTAGAATGTTAAGAAAGATTGAGAATGTCTGGGCGCACAGAGGGGCGTGGGGTTGAAGACAGTGAAACGGTATAATCTGACAGTAATCAACTTATTAGTAATCAAAATATTAGTGATTAAACATGATTTTTTTATATTTACATATAATATATCACATGATATTAACATATTTTCAAGAACAAAAATGCAAACATAGACACTAAAGTTGCATTATACAAGACTATTATTGTTCCATCACTGTGCTACCAGTGCCAAACCTGGACAATGACAGCACAAGACAAAAGAAAAATAGTGACAACAGAAATGACATGTCTACGAAGAATACTCGAAGTGTCTTTAAGAGATAAAATTAGAAACGATAACATCAGACAGATAACCAAAACAATACCAGTATTGGAACACATCAAAAGACATAGATCAGGTGGTTTTCACACGCTTCCAGACTACCGACAGATAGCATGCCACAAATGGCCATGACACATAGACATAACGGTTATAAAGCTAGAGGCAGACAATGTAAAAGAAAGATCACAGAAATCGAAGAAGCTACAGGAACAAGCTTACAAACAGCGCACAAGAAGGCCATATCCAGAGAACTCTTCCACCCCTGACGCCGCATGGCAAACAAGGGATACAGCGTATAGATAGTTAGACACATGATTGTGTACGAGAAAATGAATATGCAGACTTGCTTTCTGATACGGCGATCATTGGGACCGGACAAACAATGGACCGAGCTAATATTATGAATGCTTAAAAAAGAGATAGGACGAGTGACCGATGTAACAAATGATTGTGAATATGAAATCCTGAGCCGAATACAGAAATATCATGCAAAGAGTGATCTGGCTAAAACAAGAACGCCATACAGATAGCCAGATGAGATATCTGAACGCCATACAGCTAAGAGGAGATATCCGAACGCCATACAGCTAGCCAGAGAAGATATCTTGAGAATACCGGAGCATTTATAGATCGATGTACAGTGTGTCGACTAACTAACCAATGCAGATACGGCATATGTGATGAATGGTGATGATTTAGCAGATCTATCTATCTCTATCCATTCGCTAAATCCTTTGTTGCCTTTCGGTGTCAGGGGTAGAGGAGTTTTTTCGAAGATGACCCTCGTGTGTGCTGAGTATGTTGTGGAATTTGTAGCCTCTTTTATTTCGGTGGCCCATTGTTTTGTGGTCGGCCTTTATATCTGCCTTCACTGTATATGTGCAGCATAGCTTGCTGTGGTATGCTGTGTGGTTGTAGTCTGCTGATGTGTGCAAACGAATTTTGATCTGTTGTCTCTTAATATATTCCAAGATTGGAGTGGTGCCGGTTCTTTGTCTAATGTCTTCAATTCTCACTCTGTCTCTTAACGATATTCCTAGGATTCTGCGTAAGCATGCCATTTCAGCTGTCACTAGTTAACGTTTGTCTTGTGCTGTCGTTGTCCATGTTTGACATAATAATCATTTTGAATAGTGTTATTTTGGTGTTTAAATCTATATTTTTTTCTGAAGATTGGTGTCATTGACCATAGGGCTTGGTATGCTTTACAACATCTACTGTACGTTTGCTGCTCTTGCCGTCTGTTGTTATAGGAGCGCATGGCCGTATGACTAGTATGGTTAGACCATATGGTTAGAACGGAGTTCTCCGGGTTTAATCCACAGTTGGGACATGATTTTTTCTTTCTGGGGTACAATCAAAATCCTTCCTGTACATGTCGCGGCGTCTACTATGGCAAATCGGCCTTTATTTCCAAAGCCCACAGAAAACCTCCCTGCACTCCTTCACATGAAAACATGCAGTAATGAAAATCTATTATATTGCTTCCTAGGTATGCGATTCATTCATTTTCCTATTGTGCTGAAGTTAGCGCATAGGGCAGAGGTCAGATCTCTCCAATTATGTCTGTTCAAAGCTATTCTGTGCAGTTCTTGAATAGTATGAATATTGGTTGTTTTACTTTCTCTAAGTATTGTTCTTCTGAGTGTTTCTTTTGGTCTACCCCTTAGGTATGTGATAGCAGATAAAATAAAAAATAACTGGCCAAGTGCTTTCAGGCAACTCTAATGACTTCCGCTAAAATGGCGTAGTATACTTTTGGCTTAAAAAGTAGGCCCAATCAATATTGTTTTGAGACATTTAACATATACTTTGTATGGTAGTTAACTGGTTGCTATTAAAATTTTCAATTTTTATATAAATAGTATGGTTGGTAATATACAATAGCTACTTAATATTTTGTACATTATAATGCGAGTGTACCTCACTCATCTTGTAACCACAAAAAATGAAATGAACTCAGAAGTGACTAAAACAAAAATAAAGTTGGCTAATCTAATACAAAAAACCAAAATAAAATAATAATTTGACAGTCAACAACACAGTAACAGTAAGTTATACTATCGATCATACTTTATATCACTGAGTATATTATTAAGTTAATTTAATAACAAACGTAAAACAACATGCTATTAATTTAATAGTATTATTAGTATTAAATAATTAAAATTAATAATAATAATATTAATATTATAATTTACTATTAATAATAAATAATTATTGTGTGAGTTGAGTGGCCTATCATTATCAATAGTATCATCCCCCGTAGGCCTAGATTTATATAATTATTATAAGTAAGCCTAGTCTTTAGTATAGGCCTAGTGCTATTAGTATTAATATACTATACTACTAACTTGACTAGACAGGAGTGTGACTGTGAGACTGGTCACAACAGACTGAGAAGTCACATGTTCCGAAAGCTGAAGATTGGTGAGACAGACCTGTGGACTGAGCCCAGAGACTGCAGAACACATTCTTCATGCCTGTCAACTCTAACAAGAAGAGAGGGAGAAAATATGGCCTACTGAGACGGCACTGCTTCCAGACTTGAGGGGTTCCATGGATGACCTGAAGCGAATCACACAATTCATTGAAGCTATTGGTGCTGTAACCTGATATCTGACTGAAGAACGATGAAGAAGAAGTGAGTGTGAGTAGTAAGCAGACTTGATTATATATAGTATTATCAACTCTACTACTGTCTATTCAAGTTACTTATAATTATATAAATGTATACATATGGACGATGATAGGCCACAGGGTCATGAAAATAATAGCCTATGCTGTTTTATGTTTGTTGTTAAATTAAGCACTGATATTATAATTGTAGATTAAAAGGTTACATTTCATAGAATTGTGAGTGAAAGTGACCTAGCAGATATTCTGAAGTTAGATGTATCAGGCTATAAGACACACATCACAGGCAAGCTGTAAACCACAACAATGCCTTATGTTCTTGGAATACACTCTGCTAAACTGCAGGAGTTTTGAGAATGAACAAGGAAGAAAACATTCAGACTTTATATGCAATACTGTTATTACATTAGTGGTTGGTTGCTGATCCAGCGGTCCATGGGCTCATGCCCTTTGACCTAATGCCATTGTGTGATATATGCATGTGTTTGTGAGTTGTTCTTTTGTTCCATATAATGTGTTCCATTTATCTGGCCCTGGAAGGAGAAGCATTTTCCTGATGTCATCCAGCGCTGGACATTCAAAAAGGTGGTGGTCAACAGTGTCATATGGATGAGTGCACAGCCAGCACCCTGGAGTGTGTTGTGGTTGTATTCTATTCAGGTGATTGTTAAGCTGTACATGTTGTGTGCGCAGTCGGAATATGATACTCTGGTCTTTTCTTTCCAGGAGGTATTACATTAGTCTATGTTCTCTTATTGCAGGGTAGGCCCTATATAATTATAAAACACCAAGGATGATGTCATGCAGATGCCAAAGTACTAAACGTGGGCCTGACTGTCCAGTACTATCATATTCTATGACTTGATGAGATACGTATGAATTCAGTAGTGGCAGATTTCAATGCCAGTATTCAGGCAGCTACAGTACCAAAGGATTGACTGTACAGCTACTTGTAAATACTACATGAATATCGCAAGGATCCTATGTTGCCTAGTAGCCACCAAATTATCACCCTGCAAAATATGTATGACAGATTTCTGGAAAAGATAGTTGTCTGAAAAGATTAGAACCCACATCCAATAACTGAGAGAGAGAGAGAGAGAGACTGAGCAGCACTTAGATCACTCATGGGCTAGTGAGCTGAACACTTTAAGTCTTGCCAGTCGATCAGTCATTTAAGTGCTCAGTCCATCAGTCATCTAAGTGCTCAGTCTCTCTCTCAGTCAATTATTGTACATGGACCCTGTCGACACAGGCAGATTTGGGAATGTTTGCATGTTCGAGATATTCGATTTATATATGATAAGTGTGGAAGCAGCTGAAACATCCATGTTTAGTATCCATGTTTTAAAACCGCATATTGCCCACGTATTTCAGTCCTGAAATGGGAGTAAAAAATAGCAATTGTCTATCTTCCATGCATGGCAAATTGTGACTAAGGAGGTTTTGGGATGGAGTTGGCTGTCTCATGCCATTAAGGGTCAAAGTGACCTATAAGCCATGCTGAAGTTGGATGTATCAGACCGAAAGGCATGGATATCGCAGCTGAGCTGTAAACCAGGACATAGTGCATTCCTTTCTCCACACTACATCATGTTAATCTGCAGGAGTTTAAGAACGAACGTAGAAGAAGAACTATATATAATGAATATATGTTGGAATGTTACTCCATGAAATTTCTACATTTACATATTTTCATATAGTACAGTTTGTTATGGAAATAAATTATTACAGTGGTATCCCGTTATAACAATTTGGAACGGACTGACAAAATATGTATGTAATAACATAAATTATCTATATACAATATAAACAATATAGAATAAATATTATTAGGGATTTGAAAAAGTGTTGTTATATAGTTAATTTGTTATAAAAGAATGCGCTATAGAGGGATTCCACTGTATATTGACAGCATGTACTTTATTGTTATACAGGTGAAGAAGAGCGGATTGTATATTCTGTACTTCAAATAGATTTGTTGAGTCTTCTATAAATAACCAGTATCAGGAACTGTGGACAATATAATTAATTATACTTATTGTCTTGTAGAATCATTCAGATCGGAATATAATAGTTTACTAGGGTTAGAAAGTAATCAGTTAACATTATAACAATTGAGTTGTTGATAATTTTAGAAAAATATGCCTTAAAATATAACAGAAGATTAGTTTTCAATAACAAATGATGGGCTATTTCTATGCACACTGAGGATTTGTGCGCACATTTAAAAAAAAAATATTTTGAAAGTGGTAAAGAAAATATTGAATAATTTGTGAGGAACTAATAACATCCATGGATTCCTCAAAGACATTTTCATCTAAAGACCAAGAAATTGATTACTGGAGAAATCAGGCACAGAAGTACAAACAGGAGTAAGTATTCGTTGGTTTCATGTTTTATCCACTACTTAATAGTGCTCATATGTTACTCACTCTTTATATTGTTCATTATCCACTTTTTATATTGTTCTTATGTTATCCACTATTTATATTTTTCATACACATTATCCACTATTTATATTGTTCATATGTTATCCACTATTTATATTGTTCATACACATTATCCACTATTTATATTGTTCTTATTTTATCCACTATTTATATTTTTCATACACATTATCCATTATTTATACTGTTCATACATCCATTTCTATTCACTGGGCTGTTTTAGAAGGTGGGACATGTGGGGATAGGGGAAATGAAATAGTGTACGCACAGACCAGTTGCATCTATCTTCTTTAGTAGTTCTTTTGTGTTTGTATATACATATTCCAGTCACTGAAGGAAGCATGTTTTTAGAATAGTTCTCGTTTGTCTCATCACACTGCCTGAATCTTGATTTATTGAATCAATAACTTTTCATTGTTCTCATTGTGCACGATCGGGCGAGTCTGGAGGTTGTGGGAGAAATGGAGAGTTGAGTTTCATGAAAAATTCATTCTTGGTGATACTCTATTACAAGTTGACAACCGATCGTCCTTCTGATTCTCAGTTAGGTGGCGAGGCATGAGTTTTGCTGTCACCCTTCTCATATGGAAATCTTCAATCCTTTTTCTGTGTTCTTTTTCAAACTCCTGTGGATTAGCAGGATGTTGTCATAAGAACAGAATGTGTTGTGTTATGGTTTACAGCTCTGCTGTGATATCTGCACCTTTTGACCTGATACATCCGACTTTGCTTTTGGATGACTTTGATCCCATATGGGATGGGACAGCCAACTCCACCCCATAACCTCCTTAGTCATGTCTTACGACATGCATAGAAGGTAAATTGTTTTTTCTTTACTCCCTGTTTGGTCCCTGCACAGACAGGCAAAATCTTCAATCCAATATTTCCAGCAATCTCTCAACCTCGCATGCCACAATCTTGTAGGTATCATAGAAGACTTTTTAGTTCAGATCCACTCTGTTTAATTTCCTGAGGTAACTTTTACTATTGATGAGGCACATATGAAAGTGAATCCCATAATTTCATTTACATTATCATATATAAATGCTGTGACTAGAAGTATATACCAATAGGTGAAATGGCTGAGTGACCGCTTCTGCAGGCATCTTCATGCTATTAAAAACAGCAAACATACTCCTGCAGCCATACATTTCAATGGTTATGGTCATTATGGTGCCCTTGATACCCAGGTCATTGCCCTCGATACCCAGGTCATTGCCCTCAGATCCTGTACCACTGATGATAGATCTAGGTACTCCCTTGAACATCGGTTTATTTTTGAGTTTGGTACTCTTAAGACTTTGGTCCTTAATTCCGACTATTCGTTTAAATTTTGTTTGGTGCTGTTCATGTTTTCAGTAATAGTTTTTTCATTCCGTTCTTATTTCCCGTTCCTTTTTTCAACAAAACTTGCTTTCATGTACACGTCTATCATTGTGACCTTGGAAATCTTACTGTTTTATATTGGTGTTCTAGTGCATCTGTGATAGAAACATTGTTTTTATTGTTTGTTTTTGATATTCATGATAAAAACCTTACATTTGAAACAATGTATTAGAATGTGATCCACTTTCTCCCTTGTCTTTATACCATTTCTGATATTTGACCTCCATGCAACACGATCCAGGACATCATGTTCCCATGATTCCATATCAATGCCTGTATCATGCATATTGTGTTTGCATACATCTTTGTACCGAAGTAGAGGTTGATCCTGAGATCTTTTCCCAGATTGTAATTCTCCATAAAGTAGATCTTTCAGTATTCTTCCATCTTTCATTCTCCTTATAGCATCCCAGCCATCTGAGTCTGCACTAAGTGAGAATAGAAAATACTGTGGTAATACTACAAGGTCTGTGACGGCCAAGGTACCGAGTTCGATCTCTGCCACAGGCAATTGTGCATCTGGACCATTCAGAAAGCAATGGCAAACTACTGAATATATTTATATTGCCTAGAAAATCACTACAGCCAACAAATGCTGGGTTGATAGCTATGTCCTGTGAAGAATATGCTACAAGATGAGATTGGAGAAGTGAATAACCATGTAGAGCAATAACATATAGAAAAACTAATTTCAAAGTAAGTTCCTTGACTCTTTCATACTAAAGTGTAGAACATTTTTACTGATCCTTGTTTATTGTCCCATGAAGTAAAAGGCTACTTTTTCATTTTGCTGTTTCAGGTATGAAAATGTGAAGGAAGAATTAGAAGAGTTTCAAATCAGTAGCCATGAACTTGAGCAGGAACTAGAAACACAGTTAAAACAAGAAGAGAAAAAGGCAAAAGAATTCAGCCTCGCCAATGAGAGACTACTGAATGAGAGCGATTCTCTTAGGGTAAGTGGAATGTGCAGCATTGTTTAAATTCATCAGATGTAATTCCAACACAACATCAACATATAATTTATGTTTTCTGTACTCCCTCCAGTACAGAGGTTGGCAACCTTTCAGGGCCAGTAGGCCGCATTGAAGTGCGTTTTGTGGGGCCTGAAAGTTTTTTTAAAAGTCTCTTGGGGTTCCAAGTGGTGTCTTTTAAGCTCGGGGCCAAGTGCATATATTACTTTTATGTCAGTGTGGTGGACCATAAAAAATGGTTGGTTGAATTTGGCTCACAAGCAATATTTTGCCCAACTCCATTGCAGTATAGCCACTTAAGATTTTTTAAAAAGATTTAGCATAGATAGTGCATTATTAAGAGATTTGTCAGGTGCAAAAACTACAGGCATCTGTACCAGTTACAAAACATAGTCAAGTTTATAGAAGTCAAGTTTATAGAAAAAACAAAACTTCAGATTTAAACGTTTCCAAGCAAATTAAAAATTAACTATAGCGGATTCTTTATAACAAATTTTCCTATGTAGCACCACTTTTAAAAATCCCCAATTATATTTATTCTTTATTTTTTTGTACTGTATGTAGCGAATTTCTGTATTACATACATATTTTGTCAGTTTGGATCAGGCTGTACCAATGAAGACGGATGTGTCTGGCAATTGGCGCAAATAAAATGGCAACAAAACGCATTTCCATTCTCTGGACTACATCCTGCTGGAAATCTAGTAGGATCATGTTCCAGCTATATGGAAGATACAGCAGGAGTTTGAGAATGAACGATGAAGAAGCACCAAGTTGTTATAACGAGATTTCATTTTTAATTACCGGTAGAAGCAAGTGCATGGACAAAAGGAATACTGAGCACCAGGGTTATTAGAAAAATAATGAAAGTAGAACTATTTAGACTCAGCATGGGTAATAACAAACATGAAGTATCACTGTTTAAATACCCTGAGAGTAAGATCCTCAGATGATTGTGGTTGTGGCACTGGTAATATGACTGGTGGACATCTGCTGCAGAGATGGAGTTTAGAATGAAAATAAGTATGTGGGACAAAATATGGGGCTATTATTACGTAACTTATCACCTATTACATAACATTTTCAAAAAATAATTCAGCTGTAGGAGAGATATTACGTAATTGTAAACTAGAGTGCTAAAGGCTAAAATACTGACATTGTGTAATTTTATCTCTGCAGAGGTTGGTTGAGTATATAATTAACGGGAAGGTCGCATGTAACCGTTACCTGTGCAGTTCAGAAACAAACTGTGGTTATGCCAGTATCCTTATGCATTCGTTCTCAAACTCCTGCAGATTAGCAGGATGTAGCTCAGAGAATGGAATGTGTTGTGTCATGGTTTACATCTTTGATGTAATACCTTCACCTTTCGGCCTGACACATCCGTCTTCAACATGAGTGGGTCACTGTGACCATATATGGGATGGGACAGTAAACTCCATCCCTTAACCTCCTTATGCTCTTCTTATGACATACATGTAAGGTAAACAGTTTTGCTGTTTTTACTCCCTTTTTGGGCCCTGGCCATACATGAGTAATGCCAGTAATTTTAGACTGATCACTGTTTTATAAACTTATTAAGATTGATGTCCGATAGTGCATGAAGAATATGAAGATATCCATAATTTAAAGTGCTAGTTCTGCTAAAGATGGATTTGTCTGGCCAAGGGCACACAAAAAATGCCAGAATGCATTTCCATTCTCTGGACTACATCTTGCTGGAAATCTAGTAGGACCATTGACCTGTTACAAGAGAGATCCAGCGGGAGTTTAAGAATGAATAGAAGAAAATACTAGTCTAAATAAATAGATTTTAAAATGTATCAATATAGCAGTTACTAATGGCCATTGTTCAGTTATTAATGGCCATTGTTCAGTTATTAATTGCCATTGTTCAGTTATTAATTGCCATTGTTCAGTTATTAATTGCCATTGTTCAGTTATTAATTGCCATTGTTCGGTTATTAATTGCCATTGTTCGGTTATTAATTGCCATTGTTCAGTTATTAATTGCCATTGTTCAATTATTAATTGCCATTGTTCAGTTATTAATTGCCATTGTTCGGTTATTAATTGCCATTGTTCGGTTATTAATTGCCATTGTTCAATTATTAATTGCCATTGTTCAGTTATTAATTGGCCATTGTTCAGTTATTAATTGCCATTGTTCAGTTATTAATTGGCCATTGTTCAGTTATTAATTGCCATTGTTCAGTTATTCATGGCCATTGTTCAGTTATTAATTGCCATTGTTCAGTTATTAATTGCCATTGTTCAGTTATTAATTGCCATTGTTCAGTTATTAATTGCCATTGTTCAGTTACTATTGGCCATTGTTCAATTATTAATTGCCATTGTTCAGTTACTATTGGCCATGTTTCAGTTACTAATGACCATTGTTTGAATCCAGGACAAGCTGCAGAAGTTACAGACTGACAGCCATGGTAGAATCACAGAACTTGAAGACAATTTCGCCCGGGTGGAAGCACATAAAAATGAGCTGCAGAAGTATATACGAGAATTAGAACAAGACAATGATGACTTAGAGAGAACCAAACGGTTTGTATACATTAACAATAGGTGGGGAGGGGGGATATAAAGTCACTGGGCTCTCATTTACATTGTTGGTGACACTACATCACTTGAATTGTGGGTATTTAGTGTGGATCTGTTTGATGTCTTTGACGATACCAAATTTATGAAAACAAAACACTACTACTCATGTTAATTGCATATTTTGTGGTTCGTAGTTCAATGAAGTTATTTTTACAGCAGAAGTTGTACATCAGGAAACTTCTCAAATTTTGTAATACGAAAGATATGAATCACATTTAATAATTATTTCACTGCCGAAGGTGGATGTGTTGACCACTTGCGCAAATAAAACAGCAATACTGCGCATTTCCATTCTCAGGACTATATCCTGTTGGAAATCTAGCAGGAACATTGTCCTGCTACAAGAGAGATCCGGCGGTAGTTTGAGAATGAACGATGAAGAAGAATAATGGATCATTAAACACTTTTGCCACAAATACTCTTTGTTCAGCGGCAAGCACCATTCTCTGTCAGCGAATAGAATTTTAACTCTACAGTTAATAGCATTCCGGAGTTACGCAGTACACTGGATTTAATTGTAATACACAACTTTCAATGACATCATATTCAACACTTATACTTCTGTTCAAATTCAGTGCGCAGTGACTTTATACACACCTTGTATTTTTAACACAATATTTAAATGTTTTATGAATGTATGGCTGCAGATCTTGCTCGGAACAATAGAAGATAGAAGAAACAGAGACAGACAAAAAAACCTTGGACAGATGTCAAAGATTGGAATAATCAAGAATTTTCCACACACATCTGTCTTTGGCTGGAGACCTGGTTCAAACCCTGTCTATGACATTCAAATTTCTTCAATATTCCTCGATGCTTCTAAATGTTTATTAATTTAATAATATTACACCTGAAGCAACCTTGTCTATGTTTATATGTTTGTATTTACAAGAAGGTCTAATGGATCTCGAAGTATGCATGCCTAATGGTACGTGTGTGAGATACTCTTGGAATTTACATACTATTGATGTATATCCATTGTTGTTTGTGTGTTGATTGACTGGTCCATATTCATAGTCTTCGTTCATTCGTTTTCAAACTCCTGCAAATTAGTGTGATGTAATCCGAAGAATGAAATGTGTTGTGTCATGGTTAACAGCTTTGCTGCGATATCTGTGCCTGTTGTCCTGACACATTCGACTTCTGCATGTCATATTCATAGTAACTTGAGAATGGACATGTTAGATGTCTTGATTAAAATCACATTTATTTTCTTTGGGATGCAGTTTGGTAGAATTCAGGAAGCATGTTGACTCAAGTTAACAAGACCAATCTGTGTCTGCTGAATGGACCAGGTTCACATCCTGTAGACTACCATCTGATTTTTTCTGTATTCCTGAATGCTTCCAAAGTATATTATTCATTACCTGCCAATGAGTCTGCTCCTCTGTTATCTCTGACCCTTACATGACCAATGAGTCTGCTCCTCTGTTATCTCTGACCCTTACATGACCAATGAGTCTGCTCCTCTGTTATCTCTGACCCTTACATGACCAATGCAGTATTTACATATGAAGTACAGTACTGAGGAAATCTACGTCTGTATGCATACATACAATGAAGATGAAAGTGCAGACACTCTGGGCAGGTCACATGGTCTGCATGAAAGATCATCGTCTATCAAAATAGCTGTTATATGGAGAACTCCAGACTGGCTCCTGCAATGCCAGAGGACAGAAGGTTTTAAAGACTGTTAAGACATCATTGACTCACTTCAAAATAGACAAGAATCTTAACAGATCCTACTGGTGTCAAGAATCAAGAGTGGTGCAGCAGCTGCAGAGAACCTCAGACACCAAGCTATGCAACAAAAACACACTAGAACAAAGGCTAGAAATGCTTAGAGTGTGGTAGACAAATTCCAGGCTTGCATAGGACTCATAAGTCACACCCGGGCACACCACAGACATCATTTTCATCATCATCCCAGTTGAGCTAAATGGTCATCATCAACTTTCATGGATGAGCAACATATACATGTGGTACTACTGAGTGGAGAGCTTCATGTACGTGCATATTAGGCATGCATACTACACGAACCAATAGGCCTTCTTGTAAGTATAAATATATAAACAGTGACAAGGTTGCTTCAGGTCAACATTATTAAATTAATATAATTTAAAAGCATCAAGGAATATAGAAGAAATTCAAATGTAGCAGACAGTTGGGATCAAGTCAACAATAGAATACATCCAGAAACAAGTTAAATGGTTCGGCCACATAACCAGACAGAAGGAGCAAAGTATTATCCAAAAATCCCTTAACAAACGATATGAAAACAGTCAACCTATTGGACGCCCTCATAAAAGAAGAATAGATAGTGTATTAGAGACACTAGGAAATATAACAGCGGAAGAGGCAAATAGAAGAGCAAAAGACTACACTCACTCTTCCCTCAACACCGAAAGGTACATGAGGACAGAAAGAAGAAGAAGACAGTTGGAGTTCTGTGAATTTACATCATCAAATTGACATTTTGATATTGTTTCATTGACTATTGATGATTACATTGTTAGTACATTGATCTGTAACTCTAGGTGTACTTCTTTTTCTTCTGTCGTTTATTTAAACTTTGTCTATATCTGTAATTGTGTCTCCTCAATAAACATCACCATCTTGTGCAGCTCATACAAGAATCCATAGAGCTTTGATTCTAGTGTTGTTTCTATGCTACAATCAATATATGGTAATACTGCATGAAATGTAACAACAATTATACTTACGAAAAGCACAGGTTTTTAGAATGTCCAACTTAGACACAAAGGACTAAGTCCTTCTGGCATCTCTTCCATATTTCGGTTGGACAAGTTTGTGTGTTGCGATAATTTCTATTTGTCGTCTTTTGATGTTTTGTGCATATCTTGATAAAGGCCTTTTGGTCGAAATGTTGAATATGTTTTATGTATTGTAATTTTAATGTTTTCTTGTTTGCATATCATAACCACCTAGTTTTAGTGATAGTCTGTCGTGTCTAAATGGAACGTTCTAAAAATCTGTGTTTTATGTAAGCACAATTGTTGTTTCTATGGACTAGTATGTTTTAGTAACTAGTTAGTGTTAACATTTTTATATTCATCATTCTTAAAAAAAGATTTCATATTCATTTTAACTTTGTCTTTATCCAGAGCAACAGTTGTTTCATTAGAGGACTTTGAACAGAGGCTTAACCAGGTAAGGAGTTCTCTGTGCATGTTTGACTATAGGGTACTATGAGGGAGCTTCAAATGAAAACCTTAAAATGTGATAGAAATTAGAAAAACCATGGCATAGCCTGTCAGTATTGTTGTTAAAGATGTCAAGTGTCCTGCATTTGCCATCTTGGTGGAGATGCACAATGTGGTGTCTTATGGCAGTTTAAAGATGCCTGCTTCACTATTTATATGCACCAAGGAGGAGCAGTGTTCTGTTAATGTTTTTGTATCAGTGAAGGGGTGAAACTTATACAAAATTCAATTTTTTATAAAAGACCATTTTTGACATTGGTAATGGCATAAGAAGTGTAAAACAGTTGTAATTTTTACCTGTTATAAGTAATCTGTCACATAACTCACAAAAGTGACAAATGAGATTTCGGGTGGCATTGACTGTCCCATCCCATAGGTTGAAGTGATTCAAAAGTCATGCTGACGTCATGGTGAAATGTACAGATTTCACAGGCAAGCTGTAAACCATATACAATACATTCTATATTTTGGACAACATGCTGCTAATCAGAAGTAGTTTTAGAATGAACATGGGAGAAGTAGTAACAGCTTTGTAGATTGGTTAGATTGTTTTCGATCTCATGAAATTACAAGCAATGTTTCTTGTGCAATTTGGAAAGGGGGATAACATTTTTTTTGTATACCCAGAAGATCCCCAACTCTCATAAGTGCGCAATGTTTTGAAAAGCCTCCTACTCAGAGGGGTTAATCTATAGGTGTATCCAGAAGGTATGTTCAACCATTGTGTATGCAGGAGTTCTCAAAATAAAAGTTAAATGGGCTTGTTTTAATGCGTTAGCGTTGAACTCATCTCACCGCCGAAGATGGATGTGTCGGGCCATTGGCGCAAATAAAACGGCGACACAACGCATTTCCATTATCTGGACTACATCCTGCTGGAAATCTAGTAAGACCATGGTCCTGCTACAAGGGAGATCCAACAGGAGTTTGAGAATGAATGCTGAAGAAGAACTCATCTCAGAAATCCGAAACTCCAACAATAAAATGGCCACAGAAAAATCCAGCTGTCCTACATGTGGTTAAATATTCCTTAATGACAAAAGATGTTCTTCGAGATAGGGTGGAATAAGACGAGGTGGCCAGAAGAAGACAATGGCTGGATTAATATCAAGGAGTTGGAGGTGTGAAATTTCCAAACTCATCAGGATGATAGAGTGGAGATGTTTCTGCACCAAATGTCTCAATGTAACACCTTACGACTCTGACAGGTTATGAATTTCTTCTTCTTCTTCTTTCATTCTCAAACTCCTGCTGGATCTCCTTTGTAGCAAGACCATTGTCCTACTAGATTTCTAGCAGGATGTAGTCCAGAGAATGGAAATGCGTTGTGCTGCCGTTTTATTTGCGCCAATGGCCCAGCACATCCGTCTTCGGCGGAGGTTATGAATTTTATTATTATTATTATGCAGGCGTTCAGTAACATAAAAACCTGCGGCCATTTGTGGCTATCATTGTTGGTCTGCTTTAGACCACACAGCTGATATGACTGGCTTTAATATGGCCACTACATGAGTTACAAATTGTTGGCTATTGGCAGTTGTGTCCCAATAAAATAAATGAGTTCTTGTTGAAGCTTTGTAAAACAGGAAGATCTTCTATTTGTTTGCAGTTTAACGTGTCTACACAGCAAGTCCAGTTTTCTTGAGAAATGTTTCAACAGGAAGATAAAAACAAAGATGTGGGTAAATCAGAGTTAATTTTCTTGATACTTATTGTGAACTCATGAAATTCATGTTTGTTTGTTTGCTCAGGCTATTGAACGGAATGCATTTCTGGAGAGTGAGTTAGATGAGAAGGGAGCATTGTTTGATACAGTTCAGAGACTGAAAGATGAAGCTAGAGGTATGTATTATGGTAATATAATTTGTATTTTTTTACTTCTTCTGCATTCATTCTCAAACATCCTGTAGATTAGCAGGATGTAGTCTGGAGAACGGCATCAGATATGTCATCTGTGCATATTAGCCTGACATCATCATGACTTGGGTCACTTTGACTCTATATGGAATAGGACAGCCAACTCTGCCCCAATACTTTTGTAGTTGCCTTTTATGACATGTATGATAGGTAAACAGTGTTGCTATTCTTTGCTTCCCTTTCAGCTCTCCAGCAATCACTGGAGAGTGAAATTCTGATTTGAGAAATTGATAAATGTCACTCTCCTCTTTACTTTCTTATTTACCTGTGTTACTTCCAATGAAATTATCAGTGAACTTTATTTTTGTGTGTGTAGGTAAGGTCAAGATATCTGACTGTCAGAGTATCTAGTTTGATTCCCATTGCAATTAGTCTGAGTTAGGCATCCAGACCATTCAGGCAGCAAAGTCACGGAGAAAACAATATCTTGATTTACATCTAGACTGCGATAATTGTGCGTTTTTGGCCTGACACGTCCAACTTCATGATTTTTGAACTGCAGCAAAATTTTATTCAACAGGTGAAACTTGGAACAGGGCAATGAAGTATTGTTTATTACTGATAACACACAAATAAACATTTCAACCAAAAGGCCTTAATCAAGAATACAGCACACTATGAGCAAAATATTTTTACTATCCATTTTTTTCAGAGGTAAATTTCATGCTGGGATGATAAAGTGGGATGACATGGTTTTTTCATTTTACCAGATTTATTCTATCTGCGTTCCTTTTACAAGATTTGTTCTGTCTGTATTTCTTGAGGTTGGGTCAACTTGGGAAACCATTTGTGGATAACAAAATTTCAATAATTGGCTGGGTATGAAACCTGCATCCACTAGTATAGGAAGTGAGTACTTTTAGTACTGCGTAAAAGCAGCTCTGAAAAGGTCTAGTAATTTGCTACATTTGCCTGCGATCAGGTAGGACTGAATGAAATCCTGAAGTGTTTCATTGATAAAGTAAACTCAGAACTGTCATGAAACCAGTTCTTCTTTTGTTCACCTGGAATGTTCTTATATCTGATATTTTGTTTCTTCTATAAACTTGACAGTTTTTTGTAATTCGTACAGGCGTCCATAATGTTTTTCTTCCACTTGTTTCTCAGAGCCAGAATTTACCTCAACATTTAATATTTTGGACGGACAAAGAATATGTTCTGCTGTCTGAGGTGCCTGTTCACATGTACACATGGCTGTGCTACCAGTCTTGAACTTTGTATACATGTGGCTGCGGAATCGGTTGTGCTGTATTACGAGGCATAGAATAACAACTTGTTCTGCCATGTCCATAATTTGGTAGTCATCTTGTGTGGAACATACGTTAAATATCAATGACAGGTGCCATTATTTTACCGGGCCTTAAAGAGGAGCAAAGAATACTAGTAATACTGTCAACTGCCCTGACAGAGGCAAGTAATATAGTTGGGCATGGGATTGGTTCAACATCCTATAATCTCTGCTATGATAAATCCTTATGAAGCATTTCTATGAGTAGAATTTTACTTGTGATGCCCATATATTCTCTGAAACTTGGCTTACTTGCAATCAGAAAAACATATTTTTTAGATAGAAACCTTTAAATTGAAATATTTTCTGCTCAGACATCTTGGTATTTGCTCACATGAGAAGAAAATTAGAGGGAACATCATACTCTTTTTGGGGTTCTATCATCTTCTTCAATAACAGAGCTACTTCATATAACATCCAGACACATTTTTAAGACTGCCGATTCTTGTTTCCTTTCAGATCTGAAGTCAGAGATTGATGTCCGCAAGCATCAAGATCTAGCACCCACTAGTGATATCATACCATCTGTGATTAAACAACCAATGCAAGATAGCGGCTACGCAGCTCATAGTGCATCACCCACCACACCTACCACACCAATAAGTAGAGGTAAACAATGTATTCATGTTATTTGTCCTAGTAAACAGTGACGTAATCCATCTTCGTTATTGTTTCTGTTCGTTAATTTTTGTAAATTTTTCAGAGATATAAGTATAAGTAAAAAAAAGTAACCAGAGTGAATTGAATATTTTTGCAAAATCATATTAGGTCAATATGATTAAAATATCTCTTAGAGCGGTGAATGCCCTTTCAACCGCAAATATTAGTCCAATTTGGTTATATCAAAACTTTTAATCATAGATAAATAGTGGAGGACGTGATTTTGGTAAATAGTCCTATGTAGATGATGAAGTAATTCCTTGAACTGGGAGCAGACTAAAGAAAGTTGGAGAATAGGCTGAAAACCTGTCACCTGGGACAAAAATCATTGTTTCATTGTTACTGCATGTTTTGTCTCGATTTCTTACCTTTGTCCTCCGAGGAGATGAATGCCAGTGATTATTGTACCTGTGGCAGACTTCTGGCTAGTGGGAAATGCTAGGTGTGCCATAATTGCAGATGGGTCAACAGATTTCCACAGAGGAATGATAAACTGGTTTGCCAAGATGTATATGCCACTCTGGAATGCCTGCCTTTGAGGACTAAAACATACATCCATAAATTTCACTAACATATCCATGAATTTGAGATGGCAAATCATATGTATTCAGGTGTTACCTCCATTACTCAACTGAGGAAGATCTGTATATTTGTCAGAAAGAAAGGCAGTGGGCTGTCAAGAGCCACCTACCTGTTCACAGTTAATAGGGTTATTTCCTCATCAGCTTTCCTCATCAGCCTAGCTGATGAGGAAATAACGAAAAATCAGTATCTTTGGGTAGCAATATTTAGTGTAAATCACAGAATTGCGGGATACCGGGTTCTAAGAGTATAAGTCAAATATTTAAATTATCCCAACAAGCAATCAATACATACATCACGATGGAGTTGAATATGCACAAGTTTAATCATGAACACAGAAGAAGACTGCACCCACAATAATAGATGCCTTTATTATATATAATATATATATATATATATATTCCGCCAGCACTGTCAGTGCCTGGAGGTAGTAATGGCACAGCCAGCACCCCTTTGACATTCTCTGCAAGAATTTCTGCTCTCAACATTGTAGGAGATCTCTTGAGAAAAGTTGGGGTAAGTAAGCATAATATTACACATATGTAATTGTAACAAGTTGGGGTAAGTGAGCGTAATATTACACATATGTAATTGTAACAAGTTGGGGTAAGTAAGCATAATATTACACATATGTAATTGTAACAAGTTGGGGTAAGTAAGCATAATATTACACATATGTAATTGTAACAAGTTGGGGTAAGTAAGCATAATATTACACATATGTAATTGTAACAAGTTGGGGTAAGTAAGCATAATATTACACATATGTAATTGTAACAAGTTGGGGTAAGTAAGCATAATATTACACATATGTAATTGTAACAAGTTGGGGTAAGTAAGCATAATATTACACATATGTAATTGTAACAAGTTGGGGTAAGTGAGCATAATATTACACATATGTAATTGTAACAAGTTGGGGTAAGTGAGCATAATATTACACATATGTAATTGTAACAAGTTGGGGTAAGTGAGCATAATATTACACATATGTAATTGTAACAAGTTGGGGTAAGTGAGCATAATATTACACATATGTAATTGTAACAAGTTGGGGTAAGTGAGCATAATATTACACATATGTAATTGTAACAAGTTGGGGTAAGTGAGCGTAATATTACACATATGTAATTGTAACAAGTTGGGGTAAGTGAGCGTAATATTACACATATGTAATTGTAACAAGTTGGGGTAAGTGAGCGTAATATTACATAGATGTAATTGTAACAAGTTGGGGTAAGTAAGCATAATATTACATAGATGTAATTGTAACAAGTTGGGGTAAGTAAGCATAATATTACATAGATGTAATTGTAACAAGTTGGGGTAAGTAAGCATAATATTACATAGATGTAATTGTAACAAGTTGGGGTAAGTAAGCGTAATATTACATAGATGTAATTGTAACAAGTTGGGGTAAGTAAGCGTAATATTACATAGATGTAATTGTAACAAGTTGGGGTAAGTAAGCGTAATATTACATAGATGTAATTGTAACAAGTTGGGGTAAGTAAGCGTAATATTACATAGATGTAATTCTAACCAACTGTATAGTGTGTGTTGTTGTTGTTCATATTGAGAAGATTATTGTTATCAAAGTTTATGCTGAAGTTGGATGTAATAGGCAGTAAAACACAGATTTCGCAGCTAAGCTTGATTATTGATTAATGGTAGGTTCCATGGCAGCATCTGCCATTATGGATGAAATTAACTCTTTATGTACTAAGCCACAGCATCGATTAGGTGAGGTGGCCAGTTCCCCTCCTTTCTGTGTTTACCTTGCTTAACTGATGCGCCAGGTACCCATTTACAGCAGGAGCGATCATGTCAGCCGAGAAATCACAACCCAGATTTTTTACTTTCTGGGCGTGGTTTTTTAACCTGGCATGATGTAAACCTGTGATAGTAAGCAAGTTCACTATCATCTAGGCTACCACGCTCCACTTTGATTAGAAACTAGCAGCATGGCACATGGGGCATTCCTATAAGGACAGCTAAGCTGTAGACCATGAAACAACACTTTCCATTCTCGGGACTACATCCTGATAATATACAGAAGTTATCTCACTATGCATTAACATGAATCTATAGGTGCTTAGTCTCTTGGAGCAGTTGGTTATATATCATCTTCTCATCTAAAGTTTAACATGTCTACACAGCAAATCTGTTTTTGTTTGTGTGTGGATAAATGCTGCTATATTTGAAAGCTCCTCTGTGGAAATCTGTCTCTGTGGGCCAGTGTTCCTCCCTTAACTGGTTTAGTAAAATTCAGTCTTGCAAGTATATGTTCTGCTGTCTGTGCTGCCTACTCACATAGACATAGAGGTGATAGAACCCAGTCTTTTTAAATGGTTGTTTCATCTGTTGTGTCCTGTCCTGATAATTTGAAGATAATTTGTTCAGCTCTGTCGAGATAGTGGTAGTTGTCTTTCGGGTGGTGTACTTTCCTAATAGCTTTGAAAAAATGGATAATATAATATAAAAGCATCGAGGATTTATTAATAAAGAAAAATCATGCAGCTAACAGGATTCGAAGCAGGTCCGCTCAGATGGCACCCACTTGCCTTGCACCTTGAGTCATGATGACTTTTGTTTTCCAAACTACATCCCTAAAAAGATGTGATTTTAGTCCATTCTTTCAACGTGTATATTCCCAAGCTACTATGAATATGGATCGGTCGATCGACACACAGGCATGGTTTGTGTTCTTTGTGTTTACAAGTAGGCTTAATTTGGTACCTTCTTTAGACCTTCTGGCACTTACTAGTGTTAAATGTGTGTACTCTCGAGTAGGTTTACATATCTGTGCAGCGTGTGTGTTGTTGTCTGTGCGTCGATCGACTGGTCTATATTCATAGAACCTTGGAATATACACATTAAAAGTCGTGACTAAAATCACATAGTTTTTAGGGATGTGGTATGATCGAAGACGGAAGACATGATGACTCAATGTGTGAAGCGATTGGGTGCCCTCTTTTCCTGATATATGATTTCATAGTATTATTGTTCCTATATTGCTCCATCTTTTGCTAGCATATCTGTCTGTTAATTTCTTGGTATGCCATAGTGAGATGGTATCTCTATAGTACTCACTAATCATATGACTTCCTTCAGTTCTGGCAGTTTATTGCTCTCCAGGAATTATAGGACTGAAATGACATCAGTAAGAAGTATCACCTGCTGACAGTGGCTTGTGTTTTTAATTATTTCTGCAGCATTGCTTAGGACCTGTACTTCCGCAGAGTAGTTGAAGCAGAAGATTCCAGTTGGTGAAGGTGTGAATTCATCTTCTTCATTTTTCATCATTTATACACTTCCAGATGTATCCATCTCGCCATTATTATTATGTGAACAGTGTAGCAGCTTCTTACTCATCATGTGTTACTCTGTTTTCTAGATGTGCAATAATCGGAACATGATGATGCTGTTTTGCCTATCAATGGAAACACATTATAACACAGACAATCAGAGTTTCGACCAAAAGACCTTTGTCAAGAATACATTCACAACAAAAAAACGACGAGTAAGAATGGCAATATTGAAGTTGACTTGACAGAGCTAAATATAGATATAACCCAGGAAGCTAAATATATCTATATTTAGCTCTGCCATGTGAACGTTAATAGTGCCATTCTTACTTTCTGTTGTGAATGTATTCTTGATAAAAGTAAATTCAAGTAGAAAGCATGAGGATAAAAGAAAAAATGCTTACGGCTAACGGGAACTGAACTGGGAACATTCTAGCTACACTGAATCGCCTTGCAACTCATCAAGTAAATAGGACCTGGTTCAATTCCCATTAGCATTAAGAATTTTGTATTGATAAAGGCCTTTTTGTTGAAACATCAATATTATGTGTATTTCTGGTGGTTAGCAAAACTTCATTACCCTGTACCAAGTTTTGCCTGCTGGATTGCAGTTTTGCTGCAGTTGGTACATGTTATTGATTTTACCGACTCTATACAGAATGGTTAATGATGATGGGCTGTGTTGTTCAGTTTACAGGAAGATTACGGAGTAACTCTGATGCAAAATGTGATAGAATGCAGACACAGTGTGTTGTGGACAATTCGGTATAGTTGGTACTGGAATTATTTGATAGACAGGCTTGCAGAGCTTCTTAACTACTCACCTACCTCTGACCTTTGACCCGTTCTCCCCAACCCCCTGTGATTTGATTTGTTTATATTGTGAGAGCTCACCTACCTGTGACCCATAACCCCCGTAATTTGTTTATACATTATTAGAGCTTCTTAACTTTAATTACTCACCTACCTCTGACCTGTGACTCATAACCCCATACTTTGTTTACATTGTTAGAGCTTCCTAACTTCCCCTCCTACCTGTGACCCATAACCTTGTAATTTGTTTACATTGTTAGAGCTTTCTAACTTCCCCTCCTATCTCTGACCTGCGATCCATAACCTCGTAATTTGTTTACAATGTTAGAGCTTCCTAACTTCCCCTCTGACCTGTGACCCATAACACCGTAATTTGTTTACATTGTTAACAAGTGCATTTTGGTATAGAATTGATTTAGAAATGAAATTCCCATTGTAAACAGTTGCCAGGGTTGATGTTTCCAAATGTCACTAACATGCGCGCAATATGCTTATGCCTGTGTGTGACTTCTGTGACAATGAAATTAATCATATTATGCTGTGCATTACTTCAGTTGTATAAATGATATTTGTGTAATAATACCGCCTGTGTGTTGCCTGAAAGGGGAGCAAAGAATAGCAACACTGTTTACCTTCCGCGCATGTCGTAAAAGGCGACTAAGGAGGTTATGGGATGGAGTTGACTGTCCCATCCCATATAGGGTCAGTGATTCAAAACCATGCTGAAGTCGGATGTGTCAGACCGAAGGCACAGATATAGCAGCAATGCTGTAAACCATGACACAACGCATTCCGTTCTCCGGACTACATCCTGCTAATCTGCAGGAGTTTGAGAACGAACGCAGAAGATGTGTAATAATACTAAAAATGTATTTTGTTTTTAGATCTTCTGATCTCATCTTATTTTTTTGCGTTCATTCTCAAACTCCTGCCAGATCTCCCATGTAGCAGGACCACTGTCCTACTATATTTCCAGTAGGATGTGGTCCAGAGAATGGAGATGCGTTGTGTCACCGTTTTATTTGCGTTTTATTTGCAATTTGCGTCAACATCCGTCTTCGGCGGGTGGTTTAACACAATTCACAACCATAACATTTGAGTCAGTTATCCTCTGTGAGATGGTACAGCAAAACTGCATCCCCAAACTGTGTTTGCTGCCTCTTACAACATACTGGGCTAGTCATATTGTTGTATTCTGTGCTCTCCTTGTGGTCTGACAACACACAGGCAACATGTGTTTACCAGAAAAACTTAATGCTGCTAAAATATACAATTTTGAGAGCTTGAATATGCATGGTGCAAATAAAACAGCGACACAACACACTTCCCTTCTCTGGACTACATGCTACTGGAAATACTAGTAGGATCATTGTCCTGCTACACAAGAGATCCAGCGGGAGTTTGAGAATTAACGCTGAAGAAGAAGAATATGCATAATTATTCAATTGTCTCCATTGGACACAATTCTTCATGTCCTGCTTGTAGAAATGACAGCAATGATAATGATCTGGGCAGAGGAGAGGGAGAAAGTTCATCTTCCTTGGAAAAAATAATTGAACCAACTACTGACTGGTACACATATATTCTTAAAAGACTGATGGACTGGCAAGCAGAACACTTATGGGAATGCCTCACAGTGCTCTGAGATTCCACCTTTCTCTAATGTACTAAGATACTTCTGTGATACTCCCCCTTTCCCTAACATAATTATATATTTCTGAGACTCCACCTTTCCCTAACATAATTAGATATTTCGGTGAGACTCCACCTTTCCCTAACATAATTATATATTTCTGTGAGACTCCACCTTTCCCTAACATAATTAGATATTTCTGTGAGACTCTCCCTTTTCCTAACATAATTAGATATTTCTGTGAGACTCCACCTTTCCCTAACATAATTAGATATTTCTGTGAGACTCCACCTTTCCCTAACATAATTAGATATTTCTGTGAGACTCCACCTTTCCCTAACATGATTCGATACTGCTGTGAGACTCCACCTTTCCCTAATGCACTTCGGTATGTGTATAAGATTTTACTTTTTAACATATTCCATCATCACACCACATCCACTGTAGCAACGTACCAATGTGAGCAGTGAGATCTTTCTGATTCAGTGTCGGCTGTTGCAAAGTCAAACAATTTTGGGTCCCTTTGGGATTTGACTGGACTTGTTAAAGCAGACAGTGGTCTTGCTCAAATGTGCAGGCTCACCTTGGCTTAGTTTTTCTACTCACTGTAGCATATTTAAGCCCTATATTTATGACAATGGGTTGGCCTTTAATGCAGGGGCATTATCTAAACGAAGACATAAAATTGTACAAAAAGTATGATCTATCTATCATACACCTTTCAGCTCCCTGCAAAGCATAGGGCCTTTAACAAACCTCTTGCATCTTGTCCTATGTTTAGCTATTGTTTCCAGTCTTTCCATTCTCTACCAAGCCAAAATATGATATTGATTAAAATAATTTGGAATTACACATCTTCTGCATTTAGGATTCTTTTGGTCTTACTAAATCTTCAGGCCATTTGCTAGTATGAAACTCCCAGTATTCTCCAAATCAGAAATGCTGCTCCAAAGTTTTTGCCTCAGTTCACATGTTCCACGTTGACATTCAATTGTGTGAGCCACCCTGATCCAGTACAGGTGGTTCTGTAGCCTTCAGTGGCCAGTTCTGAGTCGAAAGATGATGGTCTGTTGTTGCCTATGAAGTTGATGTATAGGGTCTGGTTTCTGGTCAATGTCCATGTCTTTCTTCCACTGGGATGTATGGAATTACACTTGATAATGAATGTATGTACTGGTAATCAATTAGCCATAGGTATCGTCAGCATGCATACTCTTCATCATGTGCTTGTAAAGACTGAGCACTTCTGGGTTTGCCCAGGGAGTGTCCATGTCGATAATAAAACTGAACCTAACTAGGCACTGTTTTTCTGTGTTCACCGAATCACAATACACTTTATGATTTGAGTGTAGACGCTGTTTTTTATTAGCTCAATGAAAAAACTACAATATTTGACACGGCACATCTTCAGCAATTTTTAATTTTTTTGTCTTGGTATTTTGTGACATGGAATAATCATGTCCACGTAGTAAACCACACCCCCCCATCTCCCAGTTGTCTCCTAACAAATATATTGCAGGTCAAAGTTAAAAATAATAGGAATTATCAAGTTCAGAAATATTTTACTTGGGGATTCTTTTACATTAATATATTGGATTAACACTTTACTGGCCATTTCAACGGCCGTCAAATTTCCATTTTCTAACCTTGGTAACCAAATTCGACAATCGTTGAGACCACTATGTGCTATGATACTTCAAAAATATGGCTAATGTAGTGGTGGCTGTCGCTATAAAGTAGTGGTGGCTGTCACTATAAAGTAGTGGTGGCTGTCACTATAAAGTAGTGGTGGCTGTCACTATAAAGTAGTGGTGGCTGTCACTATAAAGTAGTGGTGGCTGTCACTATAAAGTAGTGGTGGCTGTCACTATAAAGTAGTGGTGGCTGTCACTATAAAGTAGTGGTGGCTGTCACTATAAAGTAGTGGTGGCTGTCACTATAAAGTAGTGGTGGCTGTCACTATAAAGTAGTGGTGGCTGTCACTATAAAGTAGTGGTGGCTGTCACTATAAAGTAGTGGTGCTGTCACTATAAAGTAGTGGTGGCTGTCGCTATAAAGTAGTGGTGGCTGTCACTATAAAGTAGTGGTGGCTGTCACTATAAAGTAGTGGTGGCTGTCACTATAAAGTAGTGGTGCTGTCACTATAAAGTAGTGGTGGCTGTCGCTATAAAGTAGTGGTGGCTGTCGCTATAAAGTAGTGGTGCTGTCACTATAAAGTAGTGGTGCTATCACTATAAAGTAGTGGTGGCTGTCACTATAAAGTAGTGGTGGCTGTCACTATAAAGTAGTGGTGGCTGTCACTATAAAGTAGTGGTGGCTGTCGCTATAAAGTAGTGGTGGCTGTCGCTATAAAGTAGTGGTGGCTGTCGCTATAAAGTAGTGGTGGCTGTCACTATAAAGTAGTGGTGGCTGTCACTATAAAGTAGTGGTGCTGTCACTATAAAGTAGTGGTGGCTGTCACTATAAAGTAGTGGTGGCTGTCGCTATAAAGTAGTGGTGGCTGTCGCTATAAAGCAGCTCGCCCGGTAAAGGATATTGTTCCACAATTTTAGCACCCATGAAATGCAGTCTGTAGATGTCGTTCGTGATTATTAATCATAAATAAATCCGGAGTTTTCAAAGGTGAGATTGAATGTGATATATATAAAGTAATGTACATCTAGGATTATAATAAGTAGGATTTTGCTCTTGAAATAACTCTGGGGCTTTAAAATTCATTAAGAAAATGCATTTATTACGACATAGAAAGTTTCACATCCCTCTTGCGCAAGTTAGATTTTATATGGATTTCTAAAGACAGTGGTTTCGATGTCTAAAAAATTTGAACACCCACAGTAATGGGAGATAATAGGGTACAAAGGATCTCGCATTGCTTTCATGCGGACCCAGAATTAGCAGATAACCAAGATCCTAAAAGAACCTCCTCACAGTGCATCCTGGAAACAGAAATATAGCTACTCTTGTATTCCTGGCCAACACTCTTAGGCTCGTTTCCATGGATGTGGATACTGTGGATGGAATAAGAATTCCCTGCAATGCAGGAACTCAATGCTATCATATTCAACAGCGCTGTCTGCACACACTGATGCAAGGCTTCTGTGCAGTCTGTCTCGGCCAGCCTAAAAAGCAGAAAAAAACATTGGAGGGGCGACTCAGGTATTAGATGCGAAAACCTAATATGCACTCCTGGGTATGGAAAAATGTTTTGAATACAGCTCCCCATTGCACACAGGGCAAGCATTGGACAAATGTCGAGGAGCGCATTGTTCAAATATCTGACTGAAGCAGTGTTGAGTCTCAGACTAGATGCTGTTGGCAATGTAGACGCAGATCACTAATGACATAGCCTTAGCCCTACTTGACTGTCACTGTTGCCCAATACTGCTCATACAGAGAGAATTGGGTTTAGTACCCAAGGACCCACTGTGAAGCTCCTCGTCCGAGATAGGCGTATTCTACCTACTTCTTTGGGTAATATATGCAATGACGAAGAGTCAAAATACACAGACCAAGCCTGGCGATGGATTGGAAGACCTCTGGCGTGTTTGGCAAAACAAAGCCTTGTCTAGGAAGGTGTATCAACCCTGAATCTAGTTCGACTGTTGCCGTTACCCAACACAGCTCATACAGAAGAAATTAGGTCTGGGACCTAGGGACACGTAGGGTGGTAATAAAATGGTCTTCCTACATGAGGAATAGCTCGCTGGCTGCAAAGTGCCTCGTCAAAGGAAAGACAAACAATAGGTGACCAGGCAAACTATCATCTCATCTCGTGACATATATCCCTCGGACTAGAAGGCTCCTTCAATAGGCATTTGCATTAAGCCGAAAGCTGAAGTCTCCTGGGTATGAAAGAACACTCAGAAACACCACCCCACTGCACATAGGAAGTTGGAGCTAATCTCTTTCAGTTCCTGGGGTTATTGACAAACAAACAAACATGGGAGATGATAAATACATTCATGGACATACATTGCTGGTCAGTAAAGTGTTAATGGTTATTTGTTTGTGCCAGCTTGCTTAGGCGATCCATGATGTCCCACAATAATCTATCTGTAATACCTTGTGACAGCTCTACCATTGAGTCCTCACAATCTCATGATGACCATCATTTGCTCTTTGTTTCCGATGTTCTCGTTTCTATCTTAATTGTGGCTAACCTCACATAAAATAAACATGTATACAGAATATCAAGAATCACTTAAATCAAATGCTGAAAATGGTTGTGCTGGGCCAGAATAGTGAACTTTCGTGTTAGTTATCAGAAAGCAAATGCAGAAAATGGAAGAACTGATATCAATAGTTAACGGTAAATCAAATGTCACAAAGAATTATCCATTATCTGCAGACTGCGAATAGGTCACAACAGACTGAGAAATAAAAAAAGTCATGTTTGGAAACCTCATAATTGGTGAGACAGACCTGTGCAACTGTGAACTGAGCCCAGACACTACAGAACACATTCTTCATGCATGTCAGCTGTGAACTGAGCCCAGACACGACAGAACACATTCTTCATGCATGTCAACTGTGAACTGAGCCCAGACACTACAGAACACATTCTTCTACATGTCAACTCTATCAATAAGAGAGGGAGAAAATATGGCTTACTGAGAAGACATTTCTTTTATACCTGAGAGATTCCATGGATGACATGAAGTGCTTGAGCTATTAGTGCTGAAAACTAACTGAAGAACAATGAAGAAGAAGATAATTAAACAAAGAAAGCTGATGTGGTCCCCGTCTAAAATAAACTCGCAGGGGATGGTGGGGGTGGGGGCAGAAAGAAAATCTTGTATTGACAACATCAGTAAATAAACAGAACTAGAATTATTTACACTCGTCCATACCTTTCCCATCGTCCACACTGCAGGAGACTGGAGAAAATGGAGATCTTTATGTGTTTATCCTCCATCCGCAGCACCACTTATGACCTGGAAAATTCTACTACAATTATTAATCTGTGTTGCATACTTTCTCTCCTGATCAATCAAATATTAACTAATAGTTTCATATTTGATCTGTGTTGCATACTTTCTCTCCTGATCAATCAAATATTAACTAATAGTTTCATATTTGATCTGTGTTGCATACTTTCTCTCCTGATCAATCAAATATTAACTAATAGTTTCATATTTGATCTGTGTTGCACACTTTCTCTCCTGATCAATCAAATATTAACTAATAGTTTCATATTTGAAGACAATTCACATTGATCATCAACAAACCCATAACCCAGTACCAATTATATATGTATGAAGTCTTCTTATATGTCTGTTCTCAGACACCTACTGGTACACAGGATGTAGCTAGTAGAATTGAATGCATGGTTTACAGCTTAGATGTGACTTTGTCACCCAAAATATACCCAACTTCAGCATGGCATTGTGTACATAGAGTATTGCTATTAATTTATTTGTGTGCAACTATGTATGTAAGAAACATTTCATTGTTGGTTAAACTGGCCTAATATTGCTTGCTTTGATATTTCAGTTTTAGTCTATCATTTAATCACTGAATTTATTTGCCAAAATTTCTCTTGATAGGCTCTGGAATCCAAACTGGCAACTTGTAGAAATTATACAAAAGATGAACCAAGAAATAAAACAGGCACTAATCCGTTGAATACTCCAAGGTGAGTTATGCATTATCTACAAAATTAATTTATGTATAAAAAGATAACCTATTTAGCTCAGTTGTTTGTGAACTGGCTTCCTATTCTGGTTCAATTGGAAATATTTTTTAATTGAAATTGGGTCCTAGGTTGTCCCAGTTACGGAAATGGTTACCAGATCTTCTGTGAAAGTAAAGTCGTGATGCTAACCACTTTATTCCCAGGTGTATAGAAATGAGTATGGAATCACACAACGTTAAGCTCATATGATGATGTAGAATTCCCGCCACACGAAACTAGGAATACATCGCAGCCTAAAGTTCAAATTCCTTTACACATTACAGTTGTAGGAAAGGAGAAAGCTGGCTGATTATGTCAACAAATTTATGGAGCAACTTTGTCCATTTTTGACGCCATATTTTACTATCAAATGCTGTACTCCGTGGCATGATAAGTGATTGTCATGGAAAGTAATATCTACATGTTTTAATTGTTGTTTTGTGTTTTAGTTGTTATTATATTATAAGAATGTTCGTTTATTCATTGAAAAACACAAAAACAATATGTATCAGGGGTGCCATGTGCCGGCATGGAATATTATTACATTTATGTGGTTCAAGACATAGAATTGGACGTATGGACATTGGGATTTCTTCACATTTATTAGTTTTTTTCAGTCCATATTATATTAGTTTGGATATGAAACAACATATATACAACAGGAATAGGTATTTAGGAGGATTCTATCAGTGTTGCCACACATTGCTCAAGTGTCAGGGTCATCAAGAAGTTATATTTGCAATTTTTTAATGGCAATTTAAGATTTTTCCCCCAATTTTGAACTTCACAACTTGGTCACAACTGTCATATCACACATACAACAGCAATAAAAACCATGATTGCATTCATTATTCCTCGTTTATTTACGTGTGCAAAATTATTTTGCTATCTTTACAAACAAAAAAGTTATCGCGCTTACCACTTACTCACCATAAATAACGAAAATTTTTAAAAATAATCTAGGTGCAAGGGAAAAAGTTGCTAAATTTAATCGAGAACCCTTAAGGTTATGCCATATATATATATAATATATTCCGCATGGAAGATATGCTAATGAGACATTCAAATAGACCGGACTCCCACAAACTTAGTTGCAGTTTAATTTAGTTAGTTAGTTTGTTCCTTTGGTGCCAAAGGCGGCACATAGGGCAGAAGTCATGTTTCTCCATGTTTGTGAGTCGCTGCAAACTGTTGTAGTTCCTGGATGATATTAATACCTATTGTCATTGCCTCATTCTTGATTGTTCTTCATGTTGTTGTCCTGGGTCTTCCACGTTTTCGTTTTCCTGTCAGAGGTTGTGGGTAAGTCTATTCTCATTTGATCTAAGCACATGGCCTAAATACTACCAATGTCTTCTTCTAAATTTAATGCTCAGCAACAATTGAATCAGTTCACCTAGTTATGATGGTTGGTTGCTGATCCAGCGATCCATGGGCTCATGCCCTTTGACCGCCCAGTTATGATAAAGATGAAATTTGTAATTGTGCGTAGTGATTCCACAATAATTGACAAGCAGTATCTGTTGCTGGATATGTTGTGTCACAGTGATTTTTGTTATTAGATATTTGTGTATGTACTTGGAGATTGCTCAGTAGAGATCAAAAATAAATTAGCAACAGAGATTACCTATAAAAAATATAACATGGAAAAAAACAATGTCAAGGGGCAAATTGAAAAACAAAATTACAACTATTTAGAAGCTATATCTTTCCATTGACAACATATGGTTGTGAGATGGGGGCAATAACATCTGCATTTGAAAAGAACATATCGGTATTCAAAATGAAATGATATAGAATCGTCCTAAGCGTATCTTGTACAGAAAGATGAACAAACGCAGACGTCCACAAAGACCTGAACATAGAAGAAGAATGGCCCCTCAAAACTAAAAAAAAAAAACCCAAGCTAACATATTTTGGACATATAAAGAGGCTTTAGAAAGATTAATCATGGAGGGAAAAGTTCCAGGAAAGTGAACAAGAAGCAGGCAAAGACTATGATTGACACAAGAACATGACACTAGAAGAGGCTGGGAAGCTTGCACAGAACCGAGAAGCTTACAGAATGACAATGAGGCCAACATTCTTAAAAGGACATGTCACATAAATTGATGTACTTGGATAGAGGTGAACCCAGGACATAAGGTTTGACTTGGGTTTTATGTTCCAAAACGTCCTGATTATATTTCATTTGTCAGACTTTTCAGGCTAAATATTGTGAGTACGCTCTGACTTTTAAGTGTATTGTAACAAGCGTATAGTCCTATCGCAAATGCAGATTTTGGATAAGGGCTAGGGAGGATATTGTTAAATAGATTTCTGCTCTTTGCAGTGTTGGTCTAGCTGGGGAATGAAGATAAATAATGAAACTGTCAGAGGATATCCGACAAGGTGGAGAGTGCCGCAGTAATAAAACCAATAAGCAATAAATACTATATTAATGTAATATTGGTACCAAATAATAAAATCAATGTAATAGAGAAATAAAAATAAAGGAACAAGGACTTTTTCTACTTTACGGCCCAACAGGCACCTTTATCAAGAAATAAATGCAAACAGGAAAGAAACGCACACAATTATCTATAATATAATAGCCATGTTCTGTCAGCCTCTCTGGAATCAAAATCATCCAATCAAAACGATTTGCGTAAAAATGAAATTTTCCCAACATGGCTCAAAGCAGACGCCATTGTTGTATACAACCCCTGCCGAAGACGGATATGCCGGGCCATTGATGCAAATAAAATTGCCACACAGCGCATTTTCATTCTCTGGACTACATCCTGCTGGAAATCTAGTAGGACCATTGTCCTGCTACAACTTTGATCCCACTGCCCATATGTTGGCCAGCTTTGGTCCCATTACCAATATGTTGGCCAGCTTTGGTCCCACTGCCCATATGTTGGCCAGCTTTGGTCCCATTGCCAATATGTTGGCCAGCTTTGGTCCCATTACCCATATGTTGGCCAGCGTTGGTCCCACTGCCCATATGTTGGCCAGCTTTGGTCCCACTGCCCATATGTTGGCCAGCTTTGGTCCCACTGCCCATATGTTGGCCTACTTTGATCCCACTGCCCATATGTTCGCCAGCTTTGGTCCCACTGCCCATATGTTGGCCAGCTTTGGTCCCACTGCCCATATGTTGGCCAGCTTTGGTCCCACTGCCCATATGTTGGCCAACTTTGATCAGACTGCCCATATGTTGGCCAACTTTGGTCCCACTGCCCATATGTTGGCCAACTTTGGTCCCACTGCCCATATGTTGGCCAACTTTGATCCCACTGCCCATATGTTGGCCAACTATTGGTCCCACTGCCCATATGTTGGCCAACTTTGATCCTACTGCCCATATGTTGGCCAGCTTTGATCCCACTGCCCATATGTTGGCCAGCTTTGGTCCCACTGCCCATATGTTGGCCAACTTTGATCCCACTGCCCATATGTTGGCCAACTTTGATCCCACTGCCCATATGTTGGCCAGCTTTGGTCCCACTGCCCATATGTTGGCCAACTTTGATCCCACTGCCCATATGTTGGCCAACTTTGGTCCCACTGCCCATATGTTGGCCAACTTTGATCCCACTGCCCATATGTTGGCCAGCTTTGATCCCACTGCCCATATGTTGGCCAGCTTTGATCCCACTGCCCATATGTTGGCCAACTTTGATCCCACTGCCCATATGTTGGCCAGCTTTGATCCCACTGCCCATATGATGGCCAACTTTGGTCCCACTGCCCATATGTTGGCCAGCTTTGGTCCCACTGCCCATATATCTGCATGTCTTCTATATGACTATAGAAACATAAATTGATAACATAAACAACTTGAATAATTGTACTGCAACTTTTTGAATTTGTAAATAATGTTTTTTGTTTTTCAAAATCAAGGTGACTTCTCACAGAGGTAGAGTTTTTTTGTCAACTTTATCTCTCCTTCTCTCTCTTTTATTTCTCTGTTCTTCTTCCACTGTTTGTCTGTACTCTATTATTGTATCTACTGTGAGGTGTGTGTTACATTTCATGAATACTGTGTACTTACAGGTCTGAACTTAACTATAGTTCTGGAACTAGAGCTAAAAGATGCCTGTCAATCAGTGCATGATCTACTGACCTATATATAAAGCTTACTCTACCTGTTTACTCAGGTTGTTCTAGCTGTGCATCTGTGTTTGCAATGGAGTCAGTGTTTATTCTGTTTCATACTGCTTTGCATCATGATATAGATCAATATTTGTTTTGTTGTGATAGCATGGCTTTACTCTATCACTATTTTATTTTTAAAAAAAAATTCTTGTGTTGACTTCGTTTTTTTGTATGATTTTATGCCTGGGAGTGTGCATAACAATTCATCTGTAGTTTGCTTACTTATTAACCTTGTTTCACTCCAAGTAGGGGACTTCTTACAGAATTGTACACCTCTGAGAGTTAGTCTTCTGGGTGTGAAATAAATCTCTGTATAAACCACCTCATTGCATGTGGAAAGTAAAAGCTAATTGGTTGTAGTTCCTGGAGATTGATGCAACAATAATAATTAATCCTGTAAACTTAATATCTGTACATGAATAATATGATTAAGCAGAATTGAGGAATTGTAGAAGAATCAGAGGATAAGAGACGAGATCTGAACCAAGTCCGTTCAGCTTGCGCCTAGAGGATTGGTCGATTACGGAAAACATGGCGACTTACGTTGCAAGGTGAATAGATGTCAGCTGAATGAACTTGGTTCAAATCCCGTCTTGTGTCTTGTCGTTTAATGTCTTTCAACAGTTTTCATAGTGTTTAGTCTTCTGTCATGCTTAATGGTATGGATATGTAGAAAAAGCATGAGTACTCTTAATTTATATGCTTCATTTTCTGTGTCTGTTCTGCTACAAATTGTCAACACCTCTAGTAGTTATAATTCATAACTTATCATGAATTACGCTGAATTATTAACAGTGCTACAATGATTGTGTTATCTGAAATTTGTTAGTATTTATTTAAATTGATAGTGTTGCTTTTATTTTTTAATTTTTAATTAAATGCGTTCCTTTATATGAATAAATTCAGCATTTCTGAAATAATTCCTGTCAATATAAAAAAAAATTTTTTAAAGGTTAAAGATGTGGCGACAGCATGAGCATGCTGCCGTTATCACATAGCTACATAATCCCTTCCTGCAACTCCCTAATGGAGAACATGCAGTATTTGACAGTCGTCATGGCAGTAGCCTGCATTTGGGGATGAAGATAACTCTTCATGTGCTAAGCCGTGGCTGGTATTAGGTGGGGTAGCCAGTTCCCATCCTTTCTGTGTTTACCTTTTCCAAACCATGGGTCTGATACTTATTTACAGCTGGATTGACTGTAGGAGCTGTCTTGTCAGGCGAGAGAGAAAGATCACAACACAAATTTTTTTTCATGTATAAAAATCGAAATATAAAAAAAATAACAATTGAAAACCGCTATATATTGCAGTTTGGTACCCTTAAGCTGTGTAGTCTTAATACAGATCATTTATTTATTTAGATTAGGTGGGGCCTTTGTTGTGTTGTCAGGCATTGTTTTATTACATTCAATTCCCCATTTTTTGAAAAAAATGTGTGTCTCTGATAATACTTGTGTGTATGTACATCATTGTCACCTGGATGTCTCTGCTGTCAAATGTCTGCTGTCTAATGTCTGCTGTCTAATGAATTTGTGATGTTTCCTTTATTTTTACTATTTGTTCACTGGTGTCTTGTATTTTCTTGATCAAGACTTTAAGTTGAAACTGTCTTGTCTGAATTTGTTCACACCCGTATGCAAAAGTCTGTGCT
Organism: Meghimatium bilineatum; assembly: GCA_034231615.1. Lineage (NCBI taxonomy): Eukaryota > Metazoa > Mollusca > Gastropoda > Stylommatophora > Philomycidae > Meghimatium > Meghimatium bilineatum. The sequence goes on along the minus strand of CM067321.1, from coordinate 74,829,508 downwards.
TGCATTGTAAGGCTGAATGATCTTGGTGTTTACATCAGTACTTTTGTTTTCTAAACATATACAGAAAATCTGTGCAAGTTGACAGAACTGGATAAAGTAAATCATATTTTGTAGATCAATGATTGTTCAATCATAGTACATGAATGAGGATCGATGATTGTTCAATCATAGTACATGAATGAGGATTATAATTTCTTATTATTATAGATAATGTAAATAATAAAATACAATGTTCGGAAAATAGAAGCGGTAAAAATATGATCACGGCATACTTTCATATTGTGCTGCCTTGTTAAACATCTTATAGAAGTTTGACATTGTAACTCAAGCCAATCTAGTACTAATTTTACAATGTATAGTTAATTACCAGTAATCCAGAGAAGATCTGATACATCCATACTTATTTATATATCATTTATTTTACTACAATACAAATTATGTTTTGCTACATGTCTCATGGCCATGCCAAAAAGTTGTTAACCTCAGTCTGAGTCTCATGGTAACTACTGAGTTAATCATGTTTTTGTTGTGGGAAAACCTCCTGCTGTATTTGTATATATTTTTTATGTATATGGTGAGATTTGTGTTTCTGCTTTTTGTTTTGGTGTCTGTTGAAAAAGAATTGTGTTTAGCTATATTGATTCTGTGCCTCGTCTAAACCATTATATAAGTATTATGTGGTTAACAATGTGTGAAATATTGATGTAAACTGTGAAATATAAGTGAAACGAGTATGTGCCTATATTCATGTTCTGTGTTTCTGTATGGAAGTCATATGGATGATGTGGTCAAGTGACCATTAACACCACTAAATAGTTACAGGCTTTCAAGTGATGGTCCTGCCTACTCTGACAAAGTAAACATGAAGTCATTTTTGGAAAAGTCCTATAATGTGGGTAATAGATTATATTGTAAGTGGGGTTTTCTATAGTGTACAGACATCTGTTGGTGTGTTATTTGGTGCGTTGGTTTCATTAGTTTTTTTTAAAAAGTACCTATGCACTTGGAGAAGAATACTCTCCAAATGAACTTGAAAACAAAATAAGTGACATTTTCAATGACTGTGCAAAAAACATGCTACACAAAAAGAGCAGGAAGAAGAAAGAGTATATATCAGAAGAAACTATGAGCATTATCCAAGAAAGAAGAAACATCAAAAATAGTTGTAAAAACAGAACAAATTATAGAATCCTGTCAAGGGATATACAAAGAAGAATTAGACAAGACAAGCAAAACTACATAAACAAAATATGCCTGGAAATAGAAGGGCAGAAAAGCCAAGGTAACAGTAAAACGATGTTCGAAAATGTATGACACCTAAGAGACAGCAAACCTCAACCATCATTAAAAGTGCTGAAAGATAAACAAGGAAACATACTAACAGAAGGGAAGCATATCTTACATAGATGGAAGGAATACTGCAGTGAGATTTATAATGACCCAAGAAAAACCAAAAACAGAACAATAAACGAATATGAAAAGGAGCCAGAACCCACAAAGGAAGAAGTAAGATACCCAATAGAAAGTTTAAAGAAAGGTAAAGCCCCAGGCAATGATGGCTTAACAACTGAAATGATACACGCAGGCGGTGAGACCGGAATCAAGATTTACCACAAACTCTGCTGGAAAATATGGGAAAGCGGTACATGGCCGGATGAATGGAAAAAATCATTATATATACCCCTCCCAAAAAAAGGCGACCTTCAGATTTGCTATAACTACCGAACTATAGCACTTATAAGTCAAGCAAGTAAAATAATGCTAAACATCATAATGCAAAGAATCAAACAGAAATTAGAGATGGAGATAAATGAAACACAGGCTGGTTTCAGATCGGGCAGAGGAACAAGAGATCACATTCTTAACATGAGATTGATCATAGAAAAGTGTAGGGAATTTTCAACTGACCTGCACATGTGTTTCATAGATTACTCAAAAGCGTTCGACTGCGTCCAACACCAGCAACTATGGGAGATAATGAACAGCATGTGTTTCCCAAGACATCTGATTCATCTAATAGAGGAACTTTACCAAGATCAAAAGGCTGCAGTGAAGTTAGAGGACGATCTCTCAGAGTGGTTTGAGGTACAGAGTGGAGTAAGGCAAGGGTGCACACTCTCCCCGTACCTGTTCAACATCTACGCTGAAAGTATAATGAGGAACGTGAGAGAAGACATACACAACACTGACTACCACGCTTTAAACATAGGTGGATTCCTAATCCCGGAACTACGCTTCGCAGACGACACAGTACTTCTTTCAAACGATATAAAGGGATTGGAACAACTAATCAAGAACACAAAGAAATATAGCGAAGCACAAAATTTGTATTTAAACACGCAGAAAACAAAAATCATGTCAACAGATATAACAACACAACAACCAAAAATCAGAATAGACAATACCGAGATAGAATGTGTGGATAAATTTGAATACTTAGGAGCAAACATCAACGGTGCAGGAGACTGTATGGCAGAAATAAGGAAGAGATTGGCAATGGCATATTGCAAAATAACACGGCTGAAAAACATATGGAAAAACAACAAAATAGAAACGAAAGTGCTGATGTTATGAACTTTTATTTTTCCGGTTGCAACATACGGCTGTGAAACATGGACTCTAAGTAAAACAGCGGCAAAGAAGATCAACGCCTTCGAGCTGAAATGCTACAGAAAGATACTTAGAATATCATGGAAGGATAAAATCAGAAACTCAGATATTATAAACACACTGAATATTCCAGAGTGTTGGTTACTAAACACAATAACAAAAAGAAAACTACGCCTGTTTGGTCATATAAAGAGACATAACTGTTTAGAAAGACAAACAATGGAGGGAAGAGTACATGGGAAGAGGAGAAGGGGCAGACCAAGAAGACGATGGACTGACGACATTAAAGATAATATGAATACATCGCTAGAAAATGCAAGCCACATCGCCCAAGACAGAGAGAGGTTCAGAGAGTTCATTGGGAAGACAACGTTCTGGAAGGAATACGTCACATGACACACACCTATGCACTGTTGATGGTGTTAAATTACGAATGTAACTCTAGAAGTGCTTAGATTTGTGAACCTATTTAATGGGGGGTGTTTTTTTTCGAATGGATTTATTAGGCTGTATGTGTTTAGAATAAATTGTTAGGATTAGGCTGTATGTGTTATAGAATGTTATTAGGATGGTGGATAAGCTGCTGAAAATTAGTTGTTGCAGACACATTTCTTATTTTCTTAACAACATCTAATTTTAAAGTGAAAAAATGCAACATATTGTTGGCACATGAAATTATACAATATTTAGAGTATGCACAATCATATATAAGCACAATCATGCTATATTTAGAGTATGCACAATCATATATAAGCACAATCATGCTATATTTAGAGTATGTACAATCATATATAAGCACAATCATGCTATATTTAGAGTATGCACAATCATATATAAGCACAATCATGCTATATTTAGAGTATGCACAATCATATATATGCACAATCATGCTATATTTAGAGTATGCACAATCATGCTATATTTAGAGTATGCACAATCATATATATGCACAATCATGCTATATTTAGAGCATATGCACACAATAATGCTATATTTAGATTGAACACACAATCATGCTATATTTAGAGTGTGTACACAGATTCATGCTATATTTAGAGTGTGTACACAGATTCATGCTATATTTAGAGTGTGTACACAGATTCATGTTATATTTAGATTGTGTGCACAGATTCATGCTATATTTAGAGTGTGTACACAGATTCATGTTATATTTAGATTGTGTACACAGATTCATGTTATATTTAGATTGTGTACACAGATTCATGTTATATTTAGATTGTGTGCACAGATTCATGCTATATTTAGAGTGTGTACACAGATTCATGTTATATTTAGATTGTGTACACAGATTCATGCTATATTTAGATTGTGTGCACAGTCATACTATATTTATTTTATGTGTACACACAATCATGTTATATTTAGAGTGTGTGAGCACAATTATGCTGTATTTTGAGTGTGTGTGTGTGTAAGCACAATCATGCCATATTTAGAGTGTACACACACACACACACACTCGTGCTATACTTAGAGTGTGTAGGCACATTCATGCTATATTTATAATAGGGGAAAGATGCAGCAGCTATCACAGTGGACAGTAGCAATGGGATTCTATCTTGACATATCACAATGGTGGAACATGTCTTCTGTGTAAAAACATAGACCTATCTGAGTAGGAGAAGTCTGCGCCTTCATTCATTACTATTTATGGGGATCCAAACTAACATATTCAGCCATGACATAACACTCATAGATAACATATTCAGCCATGACATAACACTCATAGCAAACATATTCAGCCATGACATAACACTCATAGCAAACATATTCAGCCATGACATAACACTCATAACAAACATATTCACTCATAACGACTAAGTATATGTTTATTTTCTTGTGTGATTGGTAAAGGGAATAATCCCATTTGTAGACAAAAATATACCTAGTTTAAGATAGTGACAGCAAATTGTATTTGCTCACTAGAATTTCTTGTATTATCTGTAAATGCAAGGTGTCAGTCAGGACATTTTATGACAAGTCACGCTTCTTCCATTTGTGCTGGGTTTTTTTTTGGTATTTTGTGGACATATTTTTGTGTGTGTAGATGGCAGCTATTTGTTGCAGATTTAGTTATGTGATGGTAGTTTCTTGAATGTGAAACAAATTATATAAAGTGTTAACAATATATGGACTAAAAAAAATGAATAAAACAAAATATCATTGTCTCTAATTATACACAAAAAGAACTCATAAAAATAGATGACAGGTTGATGAGTAGATATAAAATTTGTCCAATTTGGGAAGCAACATTGGTAAAGATTGAGAAACAGATCAGGATGTTGATAACAGAATTAACAAGGTCATGTTGTTAATAATGTTCAATAAATAAGTGCCATACCGAGTGGCGTAGGCGATCATGTTTCTCCACAACTCTCTGTCTCTTGTGTTGTTAATAATGTTCAATAAAATAAGTGCCATACAGAGTGGCGTAGGCGATCATGTTTCTCCACAACTCTCTGTCTCTTGTGTTGTTAATAATGTTCAATAAAATAAGTGCCATACAGAGTGGCGTAGGCGATCATGTTTCTCCACAACTCTCTGTCTCTTGTGTTGTTAATATGTTCAGTTGGTTGCTGATCCAGCGGTCCATGGGCTCATGCCCTTTGACCTAATGCCATTAGATGGCATTATATTGCTGGGAAGTTTGTGGATTTTCGGCCCACCCCGGGACAGACCCAGAGAATAACTATCACACCTCCAGGAAGGTAGGTTTCAACCTATGCACTGCGCCTAGCCACTGTAGCAAAGATAGAGTTCACTGTGCTCATTCCCCGCCACCAATTGACTACTGGTTATGCCGAACTTCTCTATAGCTCCAGGCATGCAACCAAATGTTCAAGTCAAAAGGATTGTCACGTCCTGAGTCACTGTGCCTCTATGATGGGCCTCAGCCATAGGAAAAACAGTGATGTCAGTTTCCTCCTCCTCAGTGCTGCACAGTACATCTCTGGCTCCCTCCCAACCACAGAGGGCGCATACATATATAGTCAGGCAAACATGAAAAACATTTCAACAACAAAACAAAATCATAACTGTATAGATGACATGCCATGAAGATAACCTCAATATAACGGCATGTCATCCACTAAGGTTTTCTGTTGCATGAATGGTATGTCTAGTGGGCCATTGGTGAGACCCACAGATGCAACCACATGCATAGATATGTTCAGTAGGTTACATCTTTTTGTGTCACAGTGACAACCAATCCAGAAATAACTCTCTTGATCTTCCTCTGTCTCTTCTCCCCTTGATCTGGTGGTTACTAAATGTTCAAGTTTTTACTTTTCTCATCACATACCCTAAAAATCTTGACTGTCTGCTTATAATTTTTGCTATAATTTGTCTTTTTACTACAGCATCTCCAAGGACTTCTACATTAATTATCTTGACTCTCCATGGAACTTTTATTATTATTCCAAGAAAAACTATATCTCAATAATGTAATGATTATTACATTATAATGAATAAACCTAACTTTGATTCTCCATTGTCTCAAGAATCAAGGCCAGGTTTATTTTCAATTCTCTTCGCCCAGTAATTACTCAGTATTGTACCAGAGACATACATCCCCAGTAATTACTCAGTATTGTACCAGAGACATACATCCCCAGTAATTACTCAGTATTGTACCAGAGACATACAGTTTCTCTGCTGTTTAATAGAAATGTGTAGTCTGTATTACTTTATGTTTCTGAACCATAGCATGTAAACTCAGAAATACACATGAAAACTACAGATATTTCTCCATAGAGATTTCTGTCATTTACTCCACATTAGATGATGTGGAGCATGGTAGCCTGGCTGATAGTAAGTTTGATTACTGTCACAAGGTTACAGTGTGACAGGTTTTTGTCTGGCTGATAGTAAGTTTGATTACTGTTACAGTGTGCCAGCTTTTAGCCTGGTTGATAGTAAGTTTGATTACTATCACAGGGTTACAGTGTGCCATGTTTGTAACCATGTCTGGACCAAAAAAATTGAGTCGTGATTTCTCACCTGACACACTAGTTTGGGGAGGTAAAGACAGCAAGGAAGGAAACTGGCCACCCCACCTAATAGTTGCTGCAGCATAGTACATGAAGAGTTATCTTCATCTCTGCGGCATAGTACATGAAGAGTTATCTTCATCTCTGCGGCAGGTTGCTGTCATGGGACCCACCTTTACCTTTATATGACCAGAGTTGATATCAAATAATGAGTTGAAGAGAAAACACACTAGGGCATGGCGGCGGCAGAGATAGAAATTTAGATAAATAAGACATGGTCAGAAAGAAGTCTGACAATATAACCTGAAGGTTGCTGGTTATATCATCTGAAACTCACTGGGAAAGAGGAGAGTGGGAAAACATAGGATCACCTGTACAACAGAGGAGGAATAGAGCAAATTAATTTGGGCCTCGTGGGTACATTTGAAGAAGAGAACAATGACATTGCTTGAGAGAAACAGTTGCACCCTTCTGTTCCATAGGGAACTGAAAGAAAAGCATAAAAAGAAATAATTTTCTTAAATAATTCCAGTTGGACTTTTTTGCCAAATCTTCACTGGCACAGAGAAATTAGTAACATTAAAAGTGAGTCGGCAGGTTGGACTGTATAATTATAATATTTTTGCTTTAATATTTTTCAGTGATGCCATTGGCCTGAGTCCAATTATGTTACCCAAGTAAATGCTTTGGCTTGATTTGTTACCATTTGTTAGTTCTTAACTGAATTTGTTTCTTTGAGAGTTCTTTTTCAAATGAACACTTGCACCAAGAATTTTATGTTACATGTCATTTACACCTTTTGTTAAAATTTGTTGACACAAATTTACTAGATATACTTGGGGCAGTTTTTCAAATGAAGGTAATATTGTTATTTTTAGAGTGTGGCTTGTTCAAATACCAGTTTGCTCCTGTCAAGTTACCTTCAAAAGTATTTCCCCCCCCCCCCCCAGAAACCAGCAGCAGTAGTTTTGTTATCCTGGCCTGAGTTTTCAAACATCCCGTTCTATCAACATTTTGTAATAGCAAGCAGCTTATTATATGTTTAATAATAGCCAAAATACGAGATGATATGTGGCCATTTATCATCTATATTGTAAATGTAGTGGTTCATAATATTTCTTCCTGGCCGAAGACGGATGTGTCTGGACATTGGCATAAATAATATGATGCCACAACGCATTTCCATTCTCTGGACTACATCCTGCTGGAAATCTAGAATGGATCATTGTCCTGCTACAAGAGAAATAAAGCAGGAGTTTGAGAACGAACGCTGAAGAACAAGAAGATAATATTTCTTAAAGTCTACGGACACCATAGTTTAAGAACCACTGGTCTATTCTTATTATATTTCCATATGACAATTTACATTTGTAATAACTAGACATTTAAATGGCAGCAACATCTACCCATTCTTCCTCTCTATAATTTTATTCCCATTCACTGAATACAATTATTTGTGTGTTGAACAGGGAGAATAAAATAGCAATACTTTGACATTCCATGCATGTCGTTAAGAGGTAACTGATGAGGAGGTGTTAGGCGTGGGGGTTAGTTGTCCCACCATAGATAATGCATGTGTGAAGGCAGTATCACACCATAGATAATACATGTGTGAAGGCAGTATCACACCATAGATAATACATGTGTGAAGGCAGTATCACACTATAGCTAATACATGTGTGAAGGCAGTATCACATTATAGTTAATACATGTGTGAAGGCAGTATCACATTATAGTTAATACAAGTGTGAAGGCAGTATCACATTATAGATAATACATGTGTGAAGGCAGTATCACACTATAGGTAATACATGTGTGAAGGCGGTATTACACTATAGATAATACAAGTGAAGATGATATGGCTGTGTGGTTCAGAAACCTAGAAAATGACAGGCACTACATAATTGCCTTTTTTCTGAATGAATAATCAAGAAGGAATTGCCTTTTTCTGGATGAACTATGAAGGGAAAAAACTACCTTTTCTTGGTGAATCAAGCGGGGGAAAAACAACTTTTTCTGAATGAACTATCAAGAAAAAACTGCCGATTTATTATGCTTTTTTGTATTTGAAAGATGTGGGTTTTTTTTCCCATTTTATGTCACCATTCCTTTCCCTTTCTTGACAAATCCTAACTTTTCTCCTGCAATATTTGAAGTGGCTTGTTTATACTAGACATTCAGGCATGAAATTCATGTTTATACTAGGCATTCAGATATGAAATTCATGTTTATATTAGGCATTCAGACTTGAAATTATTGTTTATAATAGACATTCAGGCATGAAATTCATGTTTTTAATGGGCATTCAGACATGAAATTCATGTTTATACTAGGCATTCAGACATGAAATTCATGTTTATACTAGACATTCAGACATGAAATTCATGTTTATACTAGACATTCAGACTTGAAATTCATGTTTATTCTAGACATTCAGACATGCATTTCATGTTTCAGGAAGGTTATTGGTAAAAATGTTATGTTGTATTATTTTCTTGTATTCTGTAGATAAATTATATCTCTTTCCGCGTGCATTCTCAAACTCTCGCTGGATCTCTCTTGTAGTAGGACAATTGTCCTATTAAATTTCTAATGGGATGTAGTCCAGAGAATAGAAATGCGTTGTGTCGCAGTTTAATTTGTCCAGTGGCCTGACACATCCATCTCGGGTGGTATAAGTATATTATAGAAGTTACATAAAAGGGCATACAGGATAGGGTGGAAAAAGAGTTTTTTGTGTGTTAAAAACATTTGTAAAGCAAAGAGTATAATGGTCTATAATACTGCTTCATTCATTTTCGTACTCCTGTAGAATACCAGGATATAGTCCAGATAACGGTATGCTTTGTGTCATGGTTTACAGCTTAGCTGCGATTTCTTCTCCTTTTGGCCTGACACAGCCAACTTCAGCACTGCTAGTAGTCCACTTTGATGGGTTGCCTATCTCTATGGAATCACATTAGTACTTACGTAAACCATGAGTTTGACTGACAAGCTTTACAATGAACCCACAGACTACCAGACTATAGAGTATTGGTATGAAAAAATACAAATAACAGTATACAAGATATTTTCAAGGTTTCAACCTTATGGTCTCTTTCAAGAAAATACAAGACAAATGATGAAAATGTGTGCGTTCATTGTAAAGCTTATCAAACGTGTTCAACGTTAGTGCTATTGTTATATATGTTATAGCAGTGTCACTTATTTATCTATGGGATGACCAAACCCCCCCCCCCCCCCCCCACAACATCTCCTTAGTTGCCTGTTATGATACGTGTAACAGGTAAACATTGTTGCTAGTCTTTGCTCCCCTTTTCGGCCCTGGTAACACATTGTTGATGTTTAACTCTCTATGTCCACCAAGCCGCTAATATCTACAATTTGGAGACCCACTATGCCGAAACGCCGCTCAAATCTACATTTTAATATGAATTTACTATCATGTTCGGCATAGCAGGAAAACCGTACGGAGACAAAGATGTAAATGTGAAGTACTGCTGCAGGGCCTCAGAAATCTGGAAAAATTACAAACATAACAGCATAAACAGACAAGAGAATGCATCGTACTGTACATTCTCTGTCATAGTTTTCCTGTATGCATGAATGAGATGGTGGTTAAGCCAGATGCAAAACTGTATGCATGATTCACTCTCGGGATAGTATTTGAAGACAAGTCTGCAGTTTTAGAATGTGTGTGCTGAGATTTATACTCCATGCACAGCACTTTCTGATGATGTGTGTGGCAGTATATGCGTGGAGATTAGAGGGAAGATTCTGGCTGTGTGTTGCCAGGTCCTGATTAGAGAGCTGAGAATAATGGCACTGTTACTTGCCATGCATGTCATTAGAAGTGGCTAAGAAGATTTTATGGATAAATCTGACTGTCCCATCCCATATAGAGCGTCAAGGTCATCCAGAAGCCATGCTAAAGTCGGATGCATCTTACCTAAAGGCACAGATATCTCCGCCAAGCTTTAAACCATGACAACCATTTTGTTCTCCGGACTACGTCATGCTAATCTTCAGGAGTTTGAAAATGAATGCTGTAGAAAAAGATGGAATGTTGATGACAATATATTTGTAAAGGATACTCATAACAATTGTGTTTTAGGGGATAACCACCTGTGTGTTGCCCGGGCCCGAAAGGGGAGCAAAGATTAGCAACACTGTTTACCTTCCACGCATGTCGTAAAAGGCGACTAAGGAGGTTATGGGATGGAGATGGCTGTCCCATCCCATATAGGGTCAGTGACCCAACGCCATGCTGAATTCGGATGTGTCAGACCGAAAGGCGCAGATATCGCAGCAATGCTGTAAACTATGATACAACGCATTCCGTTCTCCGGACTACATCCTGCTAATCTGCAGGAGTTTGAGAACGAACGCAGAAGAAGAAGAAGGAGATAATATTCTGTTAGATGATTTAAGTTAGTTCACACGAAGATCATTTGATGATATTCTGTTTGATATTTTAAGATTTAGTTCACACTAAAATCATTTCATGATATTCCGTTTGATATTTTCAGATTTAGTTCACACTAAAATCATTTCATGATATTCCGTTTGATATTTTAAGATTTAGTTCACACTAAAATCATTTGATGATATTATGTTAGGAAATCGATAATATGTACTCACTGCAGAAAACTGAAATCCAACAGGTAATGCTTGAAACAGGGTAATGCAGTTTTGCTAATCACTGGAAACATACATAATCACACACACACACACAAATTGATGTTTCAGCCAAAAGGCTTTATCAAGATTACATATTGTGTTAGATAGCTGAGAAGTTTGTACACATGAAAACCATTTGATGAAATTATAGCAAAATTTTATGTATATACTTTACTTAGTTAAAAATTTCAAATCCCTCCTGTTATGCTACATTTTAAGTTGTAAACTAGCATTGTGGAATACCTGGGAATGAGAAAGCAGATTTTCTGGCTAAGGAGGGAGCTGCTGATGAATAACCAGATGTGCCAATAACCAGATGCACCAATAATCAGATGTGCCAATAATCAGATGTGCCAAAAGCTTTTGTATCTATCTCATACAAAATGTTCTACTATCAGAGAACTTATCTCATGTAATTAGATGATCCATTGCCCTTGGATACATAACCCTTCCTCATGCGAGAACCTGGCTCTGGTATATCTCAGCAGTAGAGTTGAACTAGGGTTGTTTTGCCATTTTAGCCGAGGTTTCTTTCACTGACATGAACACATCATATGATTCTATATTTTTCCTACTTTCTGGAATGACATGGCTTTTTGTCTTTGGCATGCCATGTGCTTCTGCAAGATTTCGCCCATGGGTCATATTTTGGCTACCTCTATTCTAAACCTACCCCATGAATTGTATACCTGCCAGGCAGAGTATGTCTGAATATGAGAAGTTTTTCTTCTAGACGCTTCTTCTTGACTAAGAACACTGCTTTTGTTATGGCTTCCATATTTCGTTTTCTCGAATATACGACCACTTGCACTTGGGTGATGTCTTCTTGTGTTGTGCTATATTCACTGTTGACATTGAGCTCAAATATACTAACCTTACTTTTCTGGAGACTTGTTCACTGATTTTGCAGTAATGAGCTATGAGACACACAGCCTTACTTGTCTTACACTGAGTTGCAGCAGTGTGTTGACTGTAGGAACCAAGAGGTGCAATATGGCCTATTGAGACAGCACTGCTTCCAGACTTGAGGGGTTCCTTGGATGACCTAAAGCGAATCACACATTTCATTGAAACTATTGGTGCTGTAACCTGATGTCTGACTGAAGAACGATGAAGAAGAAGAGATATTATTTGTCTTGTGTAGTTAATTGTCATTTCATTTTGGTCCATGTTACCTAGACAAGATCTCCAGGATGCCATGAAGTGTTGTAGTTAGTCATGTGATCTGTTGTAGAAAGTCATGTGATCTGTTGTAGAAAGTCATATGATCTGTTGTAGAAAGCCATGTGATCTGTTGTAGTAAGTCTTGTGATCTATTGTAGTAAATCATGTGATCTGTTATAGTAAATCATGTGATCTGTTGTAGTAAGTCATGTTATATGTTGTAGTAAATCATGTGATCTGTTGTAATAACATGACTCTTGTGTATTCTTTATTTTTAGAGTCAAGTGTTTAAACCGTGACTTGTTGCAGTCAACTCAGTCAGGAGTCAAGGCTACTATCTAAAATTCACGGGATATTAATGCATGTTAACCAGTTCATCACTCTTGCTACCAGATGTCAACCTCCCTCGCTACCAAATGTCAACCACCATTCTTGCTACCTTATGACAACCACTTCTCTCTACCAGATGTCAACCACACCTGTTTCTATCAGATATCAACCAGTTCATGATTCTTGCTACCACATGTCAACCACCAAATCTATGTTTACAGTATATGGACTAAATCTCGAGGTCACATTTTCTGCCATATATGTAAACTTTAAGCAGAAAGACTGAACAGTAAAACAAGAATTAATTTTTTTGTATTTTAGTTATATTTTTGGTGAAAATCTGGCACATAGCATTTATTTGAAATTTTAGTCTGCCAGTTAATGTGGTTTCTTTTAAACAACACATTGTTTCTAATATAAATTACCACTTGTATATAAAAATGTGTTGGTTACTGAGGTTAATAGTTTGGAAGCGAAATTGTATCTTTGCTTTAATATTTTCGCTGCTACATCTTTTATTTAGCCAAGTCTTTCCAACCTCCACTCCAATTTTTGGTATGATGAGCTCTGCGGATGATTATTTTATAAATCGTTAAAAAATCAACCGATAAGATTGAAAATTTGAAACCTTCAGAAGTTATTCAGACATTTGTCTCACAATCATTTATCTCAAGCTTTTCTTAAAAATTAATTTATTATATGAATGATTTTGTCTAGCAATGTCCGTGCCACAGTTCTGTTTTTGAGGTTAGAGGTTAGGTGTCCAATTTCGCTCTTGATCTGCTGAGCTATCTTCTATCACAGTGAAATCCATTATAACAACTTGATCCAGACCAACAAAATATATATTTAACAACTTGGTCCAGACCAACAAAATATATATTTAACAACTTGGTCCAGACCAACAAAATATATATTTAACAACTTGGTCCAGACCAACAAAATATATATTTAACAACTTGGTCCAGACCAACAAAATATATATTTAACAACTTGGTCCAGACCAACAAAATATATATTTAACAACTTGGTCCAGACCAACAAAATATATATTTAACAACTTGGTCCAGACCAACAAAATATATATTTAACAACTTGGTCCAGACCAACAAAATATATATTTAACAACTTGGTCCAGACCAACAAAATATATATTTAACAACTTGGTCCAGACCAACAAAATATATATTTAACAACTTGGTCCAGACCAACAAAATAAGAATACATATTTACAGATGATAGAATTCACCATTACTGCTCAACCCAAAGATCAAGATCGAAGTCAAGAGACAGATGATAAACAGTATTTTTATGCCAACACTTTGCTATCAGTGTCAGACATGGGTGCTGGCAGCAGTCCAGCAAAGAAAATTTACAATGTGGGAGAGAAAATACTTGAGAAATGCTGTAAGTGACCAAACTAGATATAATATAAATGACTAAATCAGGAGAAGAATCGTTATAAGACCATGCACAGAATACATCGAGAAACAACAAATAAAATGGTTTGGACACCTTATGAGAATGAACCATACCTAACTACTAACGAGAACATATAACATAAGATCCGAATACAGGGCCAGAGGAAGACCTAGAAAAAGATGGATAGATAACATCAAGACAACATTGAACAAATGTGGATTCAGCACAGCCTAGGTGACACATCTGGCCTTGGATAGACAACTAAAGCTCCCAGTCACCACCCCTATGCTTAACGGCAAATGTAGATATTCTGACTATATCCACATGGGAATAGACAATAGAATTCAGCAGTGTCGTGAACATGATTGTGTGTATCATTGACTTTTTATCATTTACAACAATGAAAGTGTTAATGTTTTTTAAAGTCACAAGAATTTTTTCGAGTAATTTTTATAGTTTATGTAAATAACAGTTTATATTCAATTGTAAATTGTACATGTTTGTAGTTGTAGCGTAAATCAGATTATACAACAGATTCATTCTGAATTCGGATGTGTCGAACCATTGCGCAAATAAAACAGTGACAACACATTTTCTTTCACTGGTATCAGTCTGAAGCTTTGATTTTCTCTCATTCAATTTATAAAAATATTGTTGAATTGGTGGTCTAGAAGTTAACAGGCGAAGCTTAGGACAGTGTTATGAAGTTTTGCTAATCACTAAACACACATAACTCTCAAATCAACGTTTTGACCAAATGGCTGTATCAAGACTACATTCACAACAAAACACGATGAGAAAGAACAGCACTATTGATGTTTACATTGCAGAGCTAAATTTGGATACAGCCCAGAAGGATTAAAACTAGGTCAGAGGTGAAACAACAGAAACAGAAAATAGACAAAACACACCCAAATAAATCGTATTTACGTAAAATGCAGGTTTATATAATCGCTTCAATCAGACACGACAGACTATAACAAAAACTAGTGGGGAAATGATGTGCACACAAGAAAACATACAAATTACAATACACAAATCATATTCAACGTTTTACCCAACAGATCTTTATCAAAATACACACTAAAACATCAAAAGATGACGAATGGAAAAATTATCACAACAAACAAATGTATCCAGCGGAAATATGGAAATGAGATGCTGGAAGGTCAGAAAGTACATAAAAACGTAAATATATCTGGAAATGAAATGAATAAAAAGATGAGTAAATGACGTAACAAAAAGAATAAAGACAAAGACCACACCAACCCAATACTAGACATATAAGAGTGGTCGGAATTGAGTTCAAAAGGCTTGAGTGTACGCAATTCAAAAATGAGACGATTTTCTAGAGCGTACTTAGATCTATCATTGGTAGTGCAGGATTTGATGGCAGTGACCTGAATATAAAAAGCACCATGATGACCCTCGCAGTTGAGGTGTGTGGCCACAGGAGTGGGTGTTCTGTGATGGATAATACGAAGAGGGTTACAAAAGCGATAACAAATAAAGTGGAATCCCATTGTAACAACTTGATCGAGACCCACTCAATATGTATATATTAACAGATATTCACTATATCCAGTACAAACAATATAGAAAAGATATATTTGGGATTTTGAAAAGTTGTTATATAGGGAAATTTGTTATTAAAGGTACTGTAGAGGAATTCCATCATATTGATAAAACAAGACAGATTACATATCATTGGTCTAGAAGTTAGTGGGTCTGTCTTAACAGACCCAACAATTCTGTCAAACTAGCTGGTGGTTGAAAAGCCTATCGTCTACATTGTCCAGCCGATTATAATGGTGCCTAAAAATAGAACTATAATTGCATAGCAGTGTCTGACATAAGCAATTCTTCAATTATTATTGCTGCCGAAACAAGATGAAGATGATGTCAATGAGGCTGAGAACTTACACATACAGAGAATGTTAGAAATGGGAGTATCTAGAGGTGATGGTCGGAAAAGTAAATTATTTGGAAACTCCGAAGATCACGCAATCAACACTTGACTGGGACTCTGAGTCTACATACACTGAGATGGCTGCTGGAACAAAGAGCGGAGCACTTATAGGAATGCCCCACATGCTGTGAAGCTAGTTTCTAATCAAGAATCAATTATTATTATTATTTATTAGAAAAATCTTAATTCAGCAACAGTTCAGGTCTGCAGGTCATCAACTTTATGACCAACAGTTATCAGCGCAATCTGGACAAGTCAAGAGGTTCTCTGATCCCTCTCAATAAGTACATCAAAGTATACAGCGTTTGACATGTTCAGTGCCACACTGATTTATCAGACGCCTCGTATATCTATTGTGTTTCTAGTTATGATCTGTTCAGAACTTTACACCAATCTCAAGCAGACTTGAGAGCAACCATGATTTACAATATTGAAAACATTCTTAGCGGACAAGGTCCCTCAAAGCCATTAACTATATCAGATCCATCCATTTGATCAATCCATGGAACTGTGGCCATGATTACTAGTGTATCGACTCGCTCATTGCTTATATTGACACTGTGGCAAATGATTACTAGTGTATCATTACTTATATTGATACTGTGGCCATGATTACTAGTGTATCATTACTCATATTGATACTGTGGCCATGATTACTAGTGTATCGACTCGCTCATTGCTTATATTGATACTGTGGCCATGATTACTAGTGTATCATTACTTATATTGGAATATAAAGGTATTGTTTCTGCTGCTGTTACACATGTTTGTTTGGATTTAACCCTTTCAATCTCATCTGTTCAGGAAAAACTCCTGACTTAATTTCCAGGGCAAGAAGAATCACACAAATCAGAAGTGATTGTGCAATAAAATTAATATAAAATACAATTTGCAATAAATTTTCATGATTCAAAGTCCAATTAACAGATAAATGGAAGAGGTACTGATCTGTGAACATATCTTTGTGAATGTCATGTTGGGAATGTCACGTAAGACAAGTTTACTTGTCATGTAACATGCGATAGGACAACAAATGAGCATCAGTTTCATGTCGACTTCATTTACTTGTGTCAATTTTTTTGCTGATAAATCTTCAAATTAAAGCAGCAAAGCAGCCTCCCTTACACAACATGACAACTACATTCTGTAACTTTTAATTACTCTTAACATATAGGTTTAGTTTACATAAAGAATACCTTAGATATTTGGTGAAACAGCTTTCCAAAGTGGATCTTGATTTTCAGAAAATTTTGGTACCGGCATACACAACGTTGTGCACATACACCCATCCCCCCAAAGAATGAACACATATAGAAATAGTAATCTTAAACAGAAGACAAACAGTAATCTCGATCAATGTCGTTTGCAGAACCTGATTTCTCATGAAATTGATCAATATTGGCATTGATCAGCATTGTTGACTATTCTCAAAAATTAGTAGTTCTGTGGGGGAAGGAACGAGTACAATCAATTAGGCCTACACTACAGATCATCACTAATTTCAACTAGGCCTACTAAATACTGAACTACTACACCATCAATGTCTGATTCATTCACATTCTCTAGAATTCCATAAAAAATTTGATTGTCAACATCATCTCAATCATAAGTAGGTGCAATTTGATCAAGTTTTGACTTAAATTGAAGGTAATAATAAACACTGCGCAGTTCAGATATGACAGCTGTTAGACACGATCAGAAAACAACACTGGAAGCTGCCATTACTTGTAGTCACGTCAGCGCTACATTTAGAAAAGCATCTCTATTCGCATGGAACCGGTAACAGACATCAATCAAAATGACCACGTGTCAATCCGATGAGAATGGCAGTTGCAATAATGTATATATAGCCAAAGATTTCAGCTGCTAGGGGATTTTAGGTTTAACCCTTTAGCATCTACATTGTTTTCTGTAACCGATTCCAGCTGTGCTAAATTCTTTCCCCAACTACTTTCATGCATACTGATTTCTTTTCTTGTCCTAAATGAAAATTAGTAAAATAACACAAAAATAGCTCAATATAAGTTTTAGAAATAGGACAAATACACAGGCTCAACGTTTCGGCCACTAGACCTTTATCAAAATAAGGACAAACACAGACTGGGATAAAATAGACAGAAAAACTGCACTAGAGGAAAATATGTGCTCAGTCATAATAAAAGTCATGATTCTGTGCTCAGCCATGATTCTGTGCTCAATGTGTCTAGTCAGGTGTGTCTAGTCATGATTCTGTGCTCAATCATGATTCTGTACTCAGTCATGATAAAAGTCATGATTCTGTACTCAGTCATGATAAAAGTCATGATTCTGTGCTCAGTCATGATAAAAGTCATGATTATTTGGATATGAAAAATTGTTTTTGAGATAATATGAAAAATTGTGATAATGAGAAATCGTTATTGTAATAATAGAATTTAAAAGTTTTTTTTTAGATAAATAGAAATAGTTATTGAAAGTTTTGGATAAATAATTAGAAATAGTTATTGAAAGTGTTTAGATAAATAATTATAAATAGTTATTGAAAGTGTTTAGATAAATAATTATAAATAGTTATTGAAAGTTTTTAGATAAATAATTAGAAATAGTTATTGAAAGTTTTTAGATAAATAATTAGAAATAGTTATGGATAGTTTTCAGTTACATTACTAAAATGTTATCACAATAAAGAAATGTCGTGTATCATGGTATCGGCTGCTGAAGTTATCGAATCTGAGGTACATGTATGTTACATGCTGGTATTATTTGTTGATGTGAAGTTTAACTGTGAGAAGGTAGCTCTTGACAGCTCATAGCTTTTTTGACAAATGGCACAGGTCCTCCTCATTTAAGTGACAGAGGTAATACCAAAATTCTTATAAGGTTTTTTGTCTCAACGACGTTGTTGTGTTTAGAGGGTTTATGGATGCATGTTTAGTCTCTGGAGGGAGGCATTGCAGTATCTCAGGAACATTAAATAATGTCGGATGTGCAGCATGTACTTCTGGGCCAACTAGTTCATCATTCTTCTGTCAGATTTATAGATCCCGCCGCTTAGGATTCTACCACAAAAGTACAATGTCCATTAGCCTCCATCTCTTCATCATTCATTGGAACTTGGGACCATGTGACAGAAGACAAAATTAAGAAGACAAGACAAACAATGATGATAATTTCCTCACATGTGAGAGGTTGTCAGCATATCCCCCCAACTTTCCGTAGTCGTCTCCTACAACATGTCTGAAAATAAAACAGTGGTCCTATTCTTTGCATCCTGAACTAGAAGTCCTGACTCCAGTTGCCACCTTTGCGATCGTTTGGTAGTAATAGTTGTTGTTTGGATATCATTATTTGTGTATAATGTTTCCTGTCTTTCCAAGGGGTGGTTTCTTCTTCAGCTTTAATTCTCAAACTCCTGCTTTAATTCTGTCATAGCAGGACCATGATCCTACTAGAATTCCATCAGGATGTAGTCCAGAGATTTGAAATGCATTGTGTCGCCGTTTTATATGCGACAATGGCCCTGCACATCCGTCTTCGGCAGAAAGAGGTGGTTTATCTAGCGCTTTATTTCATATGTTCCATAAATATACAGTCAAATCCCATTATTGCTACGTGGTCCTGACTTAATAACAAATTTGCTATATACAGTACAAAGAAATATAGATTAAATATAATTGCTGATTTTATAAAGTGTTGTTATATAGGGAAAGTTGTTATAAAAGGATGCTCTGTAATTCCACTGTATTTTTTATTTTTTGCCTTTTATTCTAGAAATTGTATAACTTTTTCTTGCTTGTATTTGCCAGTGTTCTAACAACTGAGGAAATTGCTCTCACAGAAAACAATTTAGAAACAATAAAATACCCGGACATGTTAATGTGCCTAGATGTTTTATTAGAATTATGCATTCATATACTGTAAACTTGCTTGTACAGATTATATGTACGTTGTACAGAGTGTACTTATATCATTAAATATGTTCGTTTTCAGTTTGTATATTTTGTTCGTTGTTTCTAAAGTATTTTTTTTTTATGGATTGACGTTCTCGTCTCATGGAGGATCAAAGTTACCCAGAAGCTATGCTGAACTGTCAGTCTGAAAGGCGTAGACATTGTAGTCAAGCTGTAAAACCATGACACAATGAATTTTGGTCTCCGGACTACATCCTGTTCTTCTTCTTCATCTTCTTTCGTTCACTTGAAACATGTCTATATCTGTAATTCTGTCTCTTGAATAAAACTCACTGTCTTTTGTAGTTAATACAGTGGCTCATTTCATCTTGCCAGTATGTCTGCCTCAGCGTTTCATGCTCTGAACACTCTTGAAGTATATGTTTGGCACTCTGTGCTGCCTATTCACATATACACAATGAGTTTTGTTCTCCGGACTACATGCTGTTAATGTGCAGGAGTTTGAGAATGAACACAGGATGAAAGGTGTGTGTAAATATGAAAACATGCAACACAAAAATATGGTAATAATCAAAAGAATGGCATCAAATGCTCGTGTATCGACAAATTCTGTCTCAAATATGGTCAATCTGACCACACCAAGATTCTGCACAAGCGGTCTTTAAGTGACGTGTAGACTGATGTCTTGAGACCAACCTTGTATACGACACCCCTGCCATTTTGCCAAATACATTTGTATATTAACATTAGCCTCTTTTTATGTTATGTCCTTTAATGAGCTCAAAGATGTTTTGTTATATTACATAATGTTATATTACATAGAACCAATCAGTTGGGGTTTTTTTACATTTATTGTTTCAAATGTTTTTCTGTCCAAGTTTTTCTGTAACACAATTAGAATGATGTCTGTCACATTTCAGTTTGAACGATGAACAGAACAGGAAGAGATCATGTGAGGAATCGAGAGATTACAATTACTGTTGGAACATCTGTTTTTAAATATATTGAAAAAACAGAGACTCTTACGGCTCGTCCACTTAATGAGAATGTACCCGTATTTGCCAGCAGCAAGAGCAAACAACATGAAAATGGAAAGTATGCTGAATAAGTCCAAGGTGGATTGAGAGAGTTACTAACATTCTGAGATGTCATTATATTATTGCATATCAAGTGACCAAACTCGTGTATGCTTAATAAGTCCAAGGTGGATTGAGGGAGTTACTAACATTCTGAGATGTCATTATATTATTGCATATCAAGTGACCAAACTAGCCCACAAACTGATGGTCAATCAATCCTATGATGACTGACAACAACAGCAGAGAAATGTTGATAGATTAGACAAGAACACCAGAAGTGATTAGAAGACCATGGTACTTGTGAGCACTGGTTTGAGATCACCTGATTTAAACTACGCATCTCTGAGTCTGCTTGTTGTTCAATAAAGTCAGTTCTTCTAACCAAGTATTTCAAGTATTTACGAACTGATATCACTGCACTCTGGGCAGACCTATAGGTGCTCAGTCTCTTTTAGTAGATGGTGAAATGTTGGTGTGCTAATTGTTTCTGTTGCACGTTGATTTTTGTGTGCGTCGAATTCAGCCCCTCTCTCTGCCTTCTCTGCTTGTCCGATTCTTGATTTTAAATTCCTTCAGTCTATGTAATACTGATTTGTCCAGTAAATTTTCATACTCCACTAAGTAATCCAGTATTTCTTTCAAGATTTCATCTTTGTCCATATTCAAAATTGCTATCACAGGTGCTCTTGTAGCCAGTGTGTCAGTTCGCTCATTTCCATGTACTCCAGCATGACCTGGATAGTAGATCCATACAAGTTCCTGAAGGGCAAAGGTATCTATGTATGCTGTCCATTGATGGCGCAACTATTCACTGTAAACCTTCCAAAGCTTGGACTGGGAATTGAACACAATAACAGTCCTGTTTATAGTGGTTTCCAAGAGCCATCGTAAGGCTGCTGTAACTGCCTCCACCCTCATACTGGACGTTGGTCTATCTATCTATACGCTGTAGCCCTTGTTTGCCTTGCGGCATCAGGAGTGGAAGAGTTCTTTGGATGTGGCCTTGTGTGCTGTTTGTAAGCTTGTTTGTTCCTGTGGCTTCTTTGATTTCTGTGATCCATCTTTTATATGGTCTGCCTCTGGCTTTAGAGCCGTTATGTCTATGTGTCAGGGCCTTTTTGTAGCATGCTATCTGTTGATAATCTGGAAGTGTGTGAAAACCACTTGATCTGTTGTCTTTTGATGTTCCAATACTGGTATTGTTTTGGTTATCTGTCTGATGTTATCGTTTCTAATTCTATCTCCGAATGACACTCTGAGTATTCTTTGTAGACATGCCATTTCTGCTGTCACTATTTTTCTTCTGTCTTGTGCTGTCATTGTCCAGGTTTGGCACTGGTAGTACAGTGATGAGATAAGTCTTGTATAATGCAACTTTAGTGTCTATGTTTACATTTTTGTTCTTGAAAATATGTGTCATCTTTCCTGGGATTTGGTATGTTTTGTAGGATTTGGTATGTTTTGTAGGATTTGGTATGTTTTGTGTTGGAGGTTGGTGAATTCTTCAAATTACTAACCTTTATTGTCACTATAAAACAGGTGAGACATTTCTGTTTGATGTTTAAATTCTGAATATTGTTGATGTAAAGTATAGGTTTTTAGACATCTTCTATCCATGAACTTTGACATTATGAAATATCGGAAATAGATATTTATTGTTCTATCTTATATGTGTCAAATACAAATTTTTATCCAATGGAAGATGGTTTGTATCTCTCACGGTTTTGATGATAAAATAAATTCACATATTGATTCATGTGTTTTGTGCTTGATAAAGACTTTTTGTTGAAACAGCGATGTCAGATTTTGTGTTGTTTCACTTTGTTTGGTGTTTTTTTTTTAGTTGATGTTGATCTCCCTGGTGTAGTGGTTTAGTGATCCACTTTGTACTCAAGAGATTGCAGGTTCAAATCCTACTCATGACATCTGCATTTTTTGGAGATTCCTGGAGATTATTGATTGAAGCTACGGAGTTACGTGCTATGAGTTATACTTTCGGCATGCAGCTTGCCGCATCATTGAGATGGATGGGGTAACTCCTCAGATTATAGTGGAGCCAATTCTCTACACTGGGGGTTCTTAACCTTTTAAGACAGCAAGCACCATCCACATCTAATTGTTAGTGCTCATGAGAACTTTTAAACTTATATGGCCAGAGCACATCCTTATGAGAACATGAAGGTGCTCACAAGCACCCAGCTGAGAACATGAAGGTGCTCACAAGCTCCAAGCTGAGAACATGAAGGTGCTCACAAGCTCCAGGCTGAGAACATGAAGGTGCTCACAAGCTCCACGCTGAGAACATGAAGGTGCTCACATACTCCAAGCTGAGAACATGAAGGTGCTCACAAGCTCCAGGCTGAGAACATGAAGGTGCTCACAAGCACCCAGATGAGAACATGAAGGTGCTCACAAGCTCCAAGCTGAGAACATGAAGGTGCTCCCAAGCTCCAAGCTGAGAACATGAAGGTGCTCACAAGCTCCAAGCTGAGAACATGAAGGTGCTCACAAGCTCCAAGCTGAGAATGACTGGTTTACACCTTTTAAAACTGATTTCAACCTTTTGGTTGAAACGTCTGTCACAAATTGCATCAAACAGGACCATGTGCCGGCCCCATCACTTTCAGCATGTTGTTCAAGGTTGTAAAAAAAAAAAGAATAAAAAATAAATGAAGGACAGAATGTTGTTAAATCTGAGATAACTACAAGCCTTGACCAAAGTGAAGTTGTGGTAATGAGTCGACAGACTAAAGTGATAATGTGTTGATAGACTTGTAGTAGTGTGTTGACGGACTGTTGTTATGGTAATGTGCTGCCAAACTGGTGCTATGGTAGTGTATTAATGGACTGGTGTTGTTGTAATGTGCAGGCATACTTGTTGTGACAATGTGTTGACAGACTTGTGTTATGACAATGTGTTGACAGACTGGTGTTGTGACAATGTGTTGACAGACTGGTGTTGTGACAATGTGTTGACAGACTGGTGTTATGACAATGTGTTGACAGACTGGTGTTGTGACAATGTGTTGACAGACTGGTGTTGTGACAATGTGTTGACAGACTGGTGTTGTGACAATGTGTTGACAGACTGGTGTTGTGACAATGTGTTGACAGACTTGTGTTATGACAATGTGTTGACAGACTGGTGTTGTGACAATGTGTTGACAGACTTGTGTTATGACAATGTGTTGACAGACTTGTGTTATGACAATTTGTTGACAGACTGGTGTTATGGTAATAGAAAAGAGATACAATTGAAATAGGTTCAATGATGATATTAATTATTATATGGGATGTTTTGGCCTGGAAAACATATCAGTTGAGCTAGAGTTGCAGAAAGTGATATTCTCCTGTGTCTTCACACATAAACTTTGAAATCCCTGTAACTTGTCAACTAGTGACAGAATCATCTTCTGGTAGCATATCATGGACATGCTATAGAAGTCATCACAGCTTTTGGAAACTTACTGATCTTACGCTAATCTTCCTGCTTCTTTGAGTGTCGTTCAGGTGGTCTTTGATTCTCTTGCATCAATCTTCTGTGGGGCCTACTTTTTTTTCTTTGCCTTGGCATCGTCATCCCACTCCCCCACTCCATTATGGTATGCGCTAGGATGTCATGTCATTTGATATAACCAAAATATTGTAATTTTCTAGAGAGAACTTTGTTGCTAGCCATTTTTCTTTTCTTCAATTTTCCTCTATCTTCATATCTCTCAGAATGTCCCTATTGTTGATCTTTTTTTGTCTATGGTATTATGATGATTCTTCTCTAACATTTTGTTTCAAATGCTAAATTGTGTTTCTCACTTTATTTATTGGTGATTGTCCAAGATTCACATCCATATATTGAAATTGGGAATATGCAGGCCTACGTTAATTTTGTTACTTATTTGTAGAATTGCTTAATACAAATTAACAAGATGCTTCCTCGCAATCGATAAATTATAAAAACAATAACTACAATAATTTAAAATTCTATTTATGCTCTTACTAGACATAAGGGGAACAAACCGATAAATGATCGGTAAAAATTATATTTGCAGTTTTAAATTGGATTATGTCCCATGTGTAATTAGAAATTGAGTGCATTTCCGATTTGTTTGCATTATCTACCCATCCGTCGTTCTAATTATTATCTATGCCCAGTTAGATGTTACTTTAAGTGTGAAGGGGGTGATTATTTTGTTTTCACTTCAAAGTAAGTTCTATTTATATATCTCTATATATGCTGTGGACCTTGTTTTCCTTGCGGTGTCAGGGGTAGAAGAGTTCTCTGGAGATGGCCTACTTGTGTGCTTTTTGTAAGCTTGTTCCTGTGGCTTCTTTGATTTCTGTGGTCCATCTCTTACATGATCTACCTCTGGCTTTATAAATAAGGTTGCGTTATATTATTTATGAAGTATTTGCCTATCCTTGATATTGTCTAATGATCTTGTACTTCTCTTTAACTCACTATACAGTTGTAGGCACATGATAGTGATAATAATTGAAGTATGTTTTATATAGGGATTTGTTAATCAACAAATATTGTTGTTCAAAATTCTTCCTGTACATGTCATGGCATTCCAGCTGCCTTTATTTCCATAGCTCATATAAAGTCTCTCTGCACTCCTTCACAGGAAAACATGCAGTAATGAAAGTTTAAAGTTATTCAACAATTTTTTTAGGTAGTACTAAAACAACCAATCATATCGTTGGCCTATACATTGCCAGGGTCTGACATAAGAGCAAAGAATAGTGACACTGATACCTGTCATGCATGTTATAAGAGGTGACTGAGTAGGTTTGTTAGGGTGATGGGAAGTTGGCTGTCTTATCCCATGGAGGATCAAAGAGATCCACAATCATGCTGAAGTCGGATATATCTGGCCACAAGTCACAGACATCACAGCAGAGTTTCTTGTTTACAGTTTAACACGTCTGCATAGCAAGTCTAGTTTTCTTAATAAATGTTGCTGTATTTAAAAGCTCCTCAGTGCTCCCCTTACAGCTTTCTGTGGATATCCGTCTCAGTGGGTCAGTGTAATGCAGTCTTCCAGGATATGTTATGCGG
The DNA here is from genome assembly GCA_034231615.1 of Meghimatium bilineatum. Taxonomy (NCBI): domain Eukaryota; kingdom Metazoa; phylum Mollusca; class Gastropoda; order Stylommatophora; family Philomycidae; genus Meghimatium; species Meghimatium bilineatum. The sequence continues at coordinate 74,803,301 of CM067321.1, read as the reverse complement.
TCAGTCTGTGGTCAGTCTGCCTGCCTACATGGACACGGGTGATGGAACAAGTTTTAGTTTATTTAAGTAGCTGTTTAGTATATTTTGCCCTGTCCTGATGCGGGAGATAATAAACTGCTTAGCTCTGTTGAGTTAGAGATATTTGTCTTTTGGGTCGTCAACTTTCTTGATAGTTTTGATGAGGGTCTTCTTTTCTTGGTAGGTGATTTCTTGGTCTATTTGTTCCTGTGTTGCTCCATCATTTTGCCATCCTATCTGCCTCTTCATTTCCTGGTATACCACAGTGGGATGGTATACATACATATATATATATATATATATATACACACAAACACACACAAACACACACACACACTGTTGATAATGATAACATAGAAATACTGTTGACATGATAACAGATATACTGTTGACATGATAACATACATATACGGTTGACATGATAACATAAGTTATACAGTTGACATGATAACATAGATATACTGTTGACGTGATAACATAGATGTATGGTTAATATGATAACATAGATATACTGTTGACGTGATAACATAGATATGCGGTTGACGTGATAACATAGATATGCGGTTGACGTGATAACATAGATATACTGTTGACGTGATAACATAGATGTATGGTTAATGTGATAATATAGATATACGGTTGATATGATAACATGGATACATGGTTTTAAAAACAGAATCTGATAATATTGAGCATTTGTGTTTAATCTGCGAAAATTATGATGGAAGTAAATTATGCTTTTCTTAGAATGTTACAGAGAAACTCTCAACAAATTATGAAATAAAGAGACATGATTGTATGTTGTTGGACAGGAGACAGGATTGTATGTTGTTAGACAGGAGACATGATTGTATGTTGTTGGACAGGAGACATGATTGTATGTTGTTAGACAGGAGACAGGATTGTATGTTGTTAGACATGAGACATGATTGTATGTTGTTAGACATGAGACATGATTGTATGTTGTTGGACAGGATACATGATTGTATGTTGTTAGACATGAGACATGATTGTATATTATTAAACAGGAGACATGATTGTATGTTGCTCCTGAAACAGAAGGTCACATAGTCAGCATCTGAATGGGACTTTAAGTCTGCATACCTTTGAGTGGCCTGTTGGAACGAAGAACGGAGCACTTATGGGAATGTCTCCTGTGCTACGATGCTGATTTCGAATAAAAAATCAAGGCTCCCTGAGATATGTTTTAATATAACCATCGGCAACATAGAACTTAGTCTCTGGAAAACGTTCAGATTTATCTCCCATCTCCTCAGACATTCCTAGTAAATGATTATATTTAATATAACTATAAACCTGCATACATACTTTGGTAGACTAGAGAACTGATTGAAGTGGGATTTGAAAGCTCTATGTTGGTTATCAAATGTTCTGACCAAGCCTTACCACCCCCACTCCCCTCCATCTGTTTATATATCTATCTATGTTTCTTCACCGCTGGATACGGTGCATAGAGCAGAAACCAGAGCTCTCCAGTTCGAGCAATGTAATGCTACTCGGTGTAATTCTTGCATGTTGTTGAGACTCATAGTCATACCCTCTTTGATGGTTGTTTTGTGAAATCCCTCGTGATTACCCCCATCCCTCCCCTTCATAGTTTTCCATAAAATGAAAATTGAAGAATTACCCACAAAAATTAGGAAATGGCTATTTTTCTTTACACAAACCCTTTCCTACCTGTTACTGAAGACGTACCTATGAGACCAAAACCGTTCCAAGAGTAGAAAGACGTATCTATTGGACCCCTGCCCCATTCCTAGTGTAGAAAGACGTACCTATGGAACTCCTACCGTTCCTAGTGTAGAAAGACGTACCTATGGGACCCCTACCGTTCCTAGTGTAGAAAGACGTACCTATGGAACCCCTACCGTTCCTAGTGTAGAAAGCTTGTTCTACCAATAAACAATTATAGACCAAAATAAATAAAATATATTTACAAAATGTATTAATGTGGTCACATTTTCTGAAGATTATTCATTATAAACTCTATTTGGGTTTTGAATTTTACAATCCTTGTTTGGGGTATGTATGTCCTTTATTTCTTATGTCTTGCTTCTTTGGGGTATGTAGATCCTTCATATCTGATGTCTTGCTTGTTTGGGGTGTGTATATCCTTTATTTCTTAGGAATGCCGAAGACGGATGTGTCAGGCCACTGATGCAATTAAAACGCCATTTCAGTGCATTATCATTCTCTTGATTACATCATGTAGAATTCTAGTAGGACCATTATCCTGCGACAAGAGAGATCCAGTGGGAGTTTGAGAATGAACAAAGAAGAAGATTACTCATTTTGTATTAATTGGGCAATGTATATCCTTCATATCTCATGTTTTGCTTGTTTTAGGTATGTATATCCTTTATGTCTCTTGTTTTGCTTGTTTTGGGTATGTATATCCTTTATGTCTCTTGTTTTGCTTGTTTGGGGTATGTATATCCTTTATGTCTCTTGTTTTGCTTGTTTGGGGTATGTATATCCTTTATGTCTCTTGTTTTGCTTGTTTTAGGTATGTATATCCTTTATGTCTCTTTTTTTGCTTGTTTGGGGTATGTATATCCTTCATGTCTTACTTGTTCGAGGCTTTACACTAAGATCCAATACTTCTGCACCTGAAGCTGGTGATTCTGTAGGACCAACAGACATTGATGAAAGAGTTTCATTGGGACGCTCAAAGAACTGAGTTATATGTGCCAAATCTACAGAAGCTGGTTGATGCAATGCTGGAAATCCCCAAAGTTGGGGTGAAGTCGTTGCTGTTAGTTGCAGGCCAGATGGAAAGTCAAGGTAATTATGTTTTGATTGGCTGTTTGATGAACTGTTGTTAGTATGGGACTTAGCATGACTGCTGCTAGCTGGTTTGGACGCGTGCTTGAATGATGATGATGATGTATTGGTGGTGGTAGATGAAGAGTTTGGGTTTGAAGTATGACTAGAGGTCTGATGACTAGGTCGCAGTTTCTTTTCAAGATTGGCAACATCTCTGGAATAAATGTCTGTTGCAGAAGAAATCATTGTTGAACGTGCTCGTTTAGAGGATGCTACTGATGAAGAGGATGATGATAAGGATGTTCCAGATGTTGGAACTGTTAGGGATTTTGCTGATTGCCCTGTAGAGATGCTGCCACTTGATTTGCTTGAGTGGGTGTTGAAGATGTTCTTGTTTGTCATGATTGCTGCAATAATTTCTCTATTTTCTCTCTCCCTAGATGCAGCAGCATGCTGTTGGATCTGCTGTTGTTGATGGTGAAGCTGGAGTTGTTGAATCTGCTGCATCTGTTGGTGCTGAAAGATGGATGCAGCATGGGTCTGCCATAGAAGAGAGTGGGCATTTATTGCTGCTTGTTGCTCCTTGCAATTTCTGCTGTTATCCACAGCAGCAGCGGCGGCGGTGGCTTCATACATCTCAAGCTGCCGCAACATGATAGGATCCATTGCCTGTTTCTGATAATCCATCATCTGTTGTAGATACATTGGGTTACTCATTAATGTCTTCATCGTGTAAGGATCCTGTATGCCATAGAGATGCTGAAATGTCAACATGTTGGCCGCTGCAAGGTTTAACTCAATATGGGCAGCAGTAAGTGCATTGGAAGGAGCTATATGGGCAGGAGCAAGTGCATTGGAAGAAGCTATATGGAACATAGGACTGTTTATGTTGGTACAACTATTACCACTAAGATCATTAAAGCTGGTCGTGACAGTGGTACTAGTTCTGGAAGAGGATAACGATGGTGATGGAGAAAGGTACGACTGGTTACTGGATTTGACTGAATGTCTGGATGACGGTCTGGGTGATGAAGTTTGTACTGATGAAAGAGCTGCAGGCAATGAGAAAAATGATGATTTCGAACGATTTTGTGAATTGCTGTCCAATTTCCGCAACTTCAGTTCTGACATTCCTTGCTTACTGTAAGGGTCTAGAAGTCCATTTTTAGCAATTTCTAAACTTTCAAGCATTCTCTTGCCCTTGTCAAGATCTTCCTTCAGAGCGCAAAAACTTTTATTGATTGTGTGAACCCTAGCAGAGTCCTGGCTGGACATGATCACATTATGAGCATCTACACTAAACTGATGAGGAAATCCCAGATTATCAGAAAACAAATGTTCATTACATGATCTGTGGTCAGAACCAAGAGATGCTGCAAATACTGGCGACGATGACAATGATGATAATCTTCTGCCAGTAATAGAAGATGATTCCAACGATGGCGACTTGATTCCAGCTCCATGTAAAACATCAAGAATACCCTTCTTGTCCTGTTCTGGAGATATCTGGCTGGAACCGGCTGCTTGTTTTTCTTTAGATGTTCTCAAGCTGTCAATAATGTTCGACAGGCGAGATGTTCTCTTCACACTGAAAACACATAGAAATTGTATTAGTGTTGCATACATGAGAACAATGTACAAGTTTTTAAAATAAAGAAGAAAGAACCACCATGGATTATAAGAGAAATGTTGAAAAATATACTAAACATATGTTAGGATAATAAAATATTGTTGCCACTTCTAGGCTTTTTTCAAATAACTGAGCATTTTCAATTAAATCTGGGTATCTTGGCTTCTTATTTTTTTTAACTTGGCTTATTTAAAAATGTTGAGTGGTAACTATGTATGTGATATTACAATCTAAAACATAAAACAAAATGTGTGGTAACTATGTATGTTATATCACAATCTAAAATAGAACAAAATGTTGAGTGGTATGTGACATAACACAAGTGTGCCCAATCAGGAAAGATCAGAAGATCTGATTGGGACTTTGAGTCTGTATACTCTTGTGCATACTAACTACAACAACATATAAATAGACTCCACAGAACATGTAGGGAGTTTAACATGAAGATAAACACACACAAACTGAAGTAATGTCAATCGAAAAAAACAAAGAAACACCACTATTCTAATTGATGACCAACAACTTAAACAGGTGAAAGAATTCATTTGTCTTGAAAGCGTCATATCATTGAATGGGAAAAATACCAAATAAACCCAACATAGATGCAACATAGAATACCGGATCTTTTGGCAGATGTCTCCTATTTTCAAAAACAAATATGTGAGTATGAACACTGCAACTATCTATCCATACTCTGTGTCCCTTGTTTGCCTTGCGGAGTCAGGGGTAGAAGAGTTCTCTGGAAATGGCCTTCCTGTGCTCTAACACCAAAACTGCACTATATAAAACGATCATCATACCATCACTATGCTACCAATGTGAAACATGGACACTAACAGAAGAATCCTAAAAAACGTGTTGAAACAGAAATGACTAGTCTACGTAGAATCTCCTACAAAATGCTTCTCCCTCCAGAGCCAGATAAATTGAACACCTTATAAGGAACACAAAACAAATAGCTCACAAACAAATGCATATAACACACAATGGCATTGGGTCAAATGGCATGAACCGCTGGATCAGCAACAAAACAATGTAGAATCCTCAGAGTAACAATGTAAGGATGATTACTTGACATAGGAAATATCTATCAGATTATGTAAGGATGATAATTTGACATAGGAAATATATGTCAGATTAATTATGTAAGGATGATAATTTGACATAGGAAATATATGTAAGATTATGTAAGGATGATAATTTGACATAGGAAATATCTATCAGATGATAACTTGACATAGGAAATATATGTCAGACTATAAAGGTAGCAACTTGATATATCTTCTTATTGGTCCTAAAACTTCTGCAAATTAACAGGACGTGGTCCAGTGAACAGAATGCACTGTGTCATGGTTTACATCTTAACTGCGACATCTGCGCCTTTAGGTCTTGTATATCCAACTTCAACATGGCAACTGGGTAACTATGACCCTCTATGAGATGAGACAGTCAAATCTATCCCAATTGCTCCTTAATCACCTGCTAGTACATGCATAGTAAGTACAAGTATTGTTATACTGTGCTCTCCGTTTTGAGCTGCAACAACACACGAGCGATATGATGTACCTGAGAGACTTGACAAAGATGATAACTTGGCATATGCTGCAGTTGTGAGACTGTAAGAATGATAATTTGGCATATGTTGTGTTTATGAGATTGTGAAAGGATGATAATATGTTGTAATAATAAGATTGTGAAAGGATGATAATATGGCATATGTTGTGTTTATGAGATTGTGAAAGGATGATAATATGTTGTAATTATAAGATTGTGAAAGGATGATATGGCATAATATGGCATATGGTGTACTTATGAGATTGTGAAAGGATGATAATATGTTGTAATTATAAGATTGTGAAAGGATGATAATATGGCATATGTTGTGTTTATGAGATTGTGAAAGGATGATAATATGTTGTAATTATAAGATTGTGAAAGGATGATAATATGTTGTAATTATAAGATTGTGAAAGGATGATAATATGGCATATGGTGTACTTGTAAGACATTGGTCTATTATATAACTGGAGAAGATGATTGTAATAAATTGTATGATTGGTGAATGACATTACCTCTTGTGGGAAGTTTTCTTCTGGTCACCATCATGCAGTATGGCTGTACTGTCATCAACAGAACTTGTTGGAATTGGTTGAGTGAGAGGAATGGATAGTTGTGGTATTGAACTGCTATGACTTGGAGAGGATCTCATTCTCTGAGAATTTGGAGAGAGTAGAGGAGTGTGGCAGCCTGGAGATATCCTGGGCAACTTACTGCTCTCTGGAGATAGACCTGCAAAAGCTAAGGGAGACATTTGTGGCACAGCCACACATAATGGAGAAATCTGAGAAATAGATGCCTCTCTCGGAAGTGCCAGAACAGGGAAGGGTACTCTACCAAGGGTCTGAACAATGTTTGATGCCGGGATGGAGGTGTTTACTAAATCGTATTCAGGTTCATCCAATTTTGTCCAAGTGATGAATGGATTCTCATTGTCTGGAATACCATTTGTAAATCCACAAGACTTTGCACACTTTTCAGATGTTGTTGTCATAATACTACCATTACTGGTAGAAGTGAGTGATGTTGCCATCTTAGTTGATGTGTTTTTCAAAAATGATTGTGTGGAGACATTGGTGTCTTTACATTTGGGTCCACTTGTTCTAAGAACATCTGCTAACTGTTTGTTGGGAACTATTTCACATGAATGGTTATTAGACTCTGCCGAGAGACATGATTTGTCTAGAATCTTGCTCTTAAGTTCAGAGCTTATACATACATTTTCTTCTTTAATTTCAGAAAAATCACAATTCTCTAAGAATAATTTATTTGACCTATCTGCTATTGTGTCATCTATTGTATTGTTTAATACATCAGGGTTGCCATTGATTATTTTTAATTTAGAGTCAAACAAGAAATTATTTTTAATGTCATGTGTAGCCTGTTGACAATCAGATTCTGGTCGTTTAAGTTTCTCAGTCTCAATAGCAGGAGCATCCTTCGAGTCTGACTCCATCTCAGAAATATTATCTTGAGCATCCTTATCTGAAAGTTGGGCTGAATTATCATGGGATGTTCTCAAGGTGGCTTTTAGAAATTGTTGACTTAGTGTTGGGGCCAAAATCAAATCACCAGGACAATATTTGGGCTCATTGTTCTGTAACAATTCAGAGTCTGATTGTGAAGTGAAAGGCTTACCCCCAGTTGATATTAGATCATTACATGTAAGAGAACTCTCATCTGTTTTTACTGAATCTGTGCTTACCCTTTTAAAGGGAAGATCCTTCATGGCTTCTAGATCTGTTTCTGAATCACCACATGAATTCACTCTACAATTATCATTCTTGGCAATATTTATGTTTACATTTTCCTTTTCTACTGCAGATAGATTCAGATTTTTAACGGAAAGAAATTTGTGGTCAGAATTATCTAATTTATGAAAATTAAACATAAAATCATTAAATAAGTCAACATTCTTGTAAGTTCCTTTTATATCCTCAACATTGATGTCATTATCTGCAGGTATGTTGATTGTGTTGTTTTGAAATTGTGTATTGCCGATGTGTCTCAGATTCTTGTCACTGCTGTCATATGAGTTCTTATTTGATTCACTCTCAGCAAAATTTGGAATAAAATTTGCACCTACATGAGAAATTTCTACAGTTCCATTTGTGCAAGCTTGCAATGGAGAATGTGTATCAATGTTGACTTCCTGCTTAGATTCCTTATTGAAATCTGTAATTGAATCTGAAGTATTGCCATCACTTGATTCTCTGGAAGCTGATGATGTCACCTTAGCCGAGGGTTTGCCCAAGTTGGAGATGGTCAGTTTGATAGGACATCTGAGTTTTTGTGACTCTTCTAATAGAAGCTCCTGTTTCTGGATGATATCATGGCTAACATTCACATCTTTCTGTGGCTCTTCATCATCAGAATCATCTCCTGTGGAAGAGGAATCATCAGAGGAGAAGCTTGCACTGGATGATGATGACAAATCAGACAATGATTCTATTTTCTTTTTTGGAAGATCTTTAAAAAGAGGAGAGTTCATGTTTGGTATCTCTAAAATTATCTTTTCATTATCTTTGGACTTGCCAAATGTATTTGGAATAATGATACCAATTGGTTCCAATTTGGCTGAAGTATTTGCAGAGATTGCTGTTAATTTTGCCATTTTTGCTGCGAGTACAGGCTGGCTCCCTTTCTTTTTTCTTTTCCTATCTGCAGCTCCATTAAATAGTTGTGTATTGTCATCCCCTGATGTTTCCTCATTTGATGTATTTTTGTCTGCTCCTCCAGATTGTTCTGTTATGCCATTCTGAAAATATAAATAATTTCATTTAAGAAATTGTATATTTATTTCTTGAAAGTAACATCCCTGAATAATTGTTCTATCTATATAATACTTGGTTGCCAGCCGCAGACGGATGTGTCGGCCCATTATCGCAAATAAAACGGCGACACAACACATTTCCATTTCTCTGGACATCCTGCTGGAAATCTAGTAGGACCATGATTTTGTGACAATGGAATCCAGCGGCAGTTTGAGAACTAATGCTGAAGTAGAAGATACTGGGTCAAAGGACATGAGCCTATGGACAGCTGGACCAGGAATCAACCATCTATATTATACCTGTACTACAGATGGGTGTAGGGCTGTAGATAGGGCGGGGTGTGTTTAACCTTCCCACTGAAGAAATTATAAACTCCAGTGGTACGGGCACGAGATGACAATATATGTTCTTCAAGGTACGATGGAGGGTGGAAGAAGCTGAATTGGACAGAAGAAGCCATGGCTGGATAATATCATGGACTGGACAGGGTGTGTAGTTTCCAAACTCTTCAGGATGGTAGAGGGTAGAGATGCATGGAGATCTGTCTGCACTAAATGTCTCAATGTGACACTTATTTAGTACATGGTACAATTTATTTAGTACTTGCTAGTACTGGGAATTTATTTAGTACTTGCTAGTACTGGGAATTTATTTAGTACTTGCTAGTACTGGGAATTTATTTAGTACTTGCTAGTACTGGGAATTTATTTAGTACTTGCTAGTACTGGGAATTTATTTAGTACTTGCTAGTACTGGGAATTTATTTAGTACTTGCTAGTACTGGGAATTTATTTAGTACTTGCTAGTACTGGGAATTTATTTAGGCAAAAGATTGAGAGTCATTCCCCCCCCCCCTCTCCCCTTTTTCAATTTGCAGGCCATCAACTTTTTCGTGAGAAAGAAGAAAGAGTTATACAGGAATGATGTTTTGTTTTAGTTATCTCCCTCCGCCCTCTTACTAAAAGCATATCTACAGTTTTGGTTCGGTGTCTGTGGCTATGTCGATAACGACGCAAACATAAGCGACAAGGTCAAACAAGTTTGACTGGTGCCCGAAGTCGAATCTTTGGAACCATTTGCGCAAATAAAACTGCAAAACAACACATTTCAATTCTCTGGACAACATCCTACTGGAAAGCTAGTGGGATCACCCTAACTACATAAGAGATCCAGTGTGAGTTTGAGAACGAAGGCAAAAACATATATGTAAGAAAATAGTCATAAAAGTTATCAAAAGCAGGAGAAACATATAAATCATATACGGAGCAGACATATAAATCGTCCGTGTGGCAACCCTGGTCTGGACTTTTAGCCCAGGGTGCCAATAATATGGTAACCGTTTTCTTTCCCGGCATGTCGTAGGGGACAAGTAAAGAAAGTTGGATGATATGCCACAACCTGTCACTTGTGGAAAAAAGTATTGTCAATGTATTTCTTGCCTCAATAACTTACTTTTGTCTTCCGTCAAATGGTCCCCATGGATGACGGATAGATGTAAACCAGTAAACATTACACCTTTATCTTTTTGTGGCTAACTCCAAGGTGGCTGGGAATGCTAGATGTCCTTATGTGGAAGACTCCTGGGGGCTGAGAATACTAGATGTCCTTATGTGGCAGATTTCTAGGTGGATGGGAATGCTAGATGTCCTTTTGTGGCAGATTTCTAGGTGGATGGGAGTGCTAGATGTCCTTATGTGGAAGACTCCTGGGGGCTGAGAATACTAGATGTCCTTATGTGGCAGATTTCTAGGTGGATGGGAATGCTAGATGTCCTTTTGTGGCAGATTTCTAGGTGGATGGGAGTGCTAGATGTCCTTTTGTGGCAGATTTCTAGGTGGATGGGAATGCTAGATGTCCTTTTGTGGCAGATTTCTAGGTGGATGGGAATGCTAGATGTCCTTTTGTGGCAGATTTCTAGGTGGATGGGAGTGCTAGATGTCCTTATGTGGAAGACTCCTGGGGGCTGAGAATACTAGATGTCCTTATGTGGCAGATTTCTAGGTGGATGGGAATGCTAGATGTCCTTTTGTGGCAGATTTCTAGGTGGATGGGAGTGCTAGATGTCCTTATGTGGAAGACTCCTGGGTGGCTGGGAAGGCTAGATGTGCCATCACTACAGATGGGTCGACAGATCTGACGGAAGAATGATGAACTAGTTGGCCCAGACATATATGCTGTACTCCTGACAGGACGTGATGATCTTAGAATATCTCCCTTGGGGACTAAACATATAACTCCCTGAACCTGCAAGTTTAACGCTAGAGGCGATGGTTGTGTATAAGAAATCACTCAACCTGCAAGTTTAACGCTAGAGGCGATGGTTGTGTTTAAGAAATCACTCAACCTGCAAGTTTAACGCTAGAGGCGATGGTTGTGTTTAAGAAATCACTCAACCTGCAAGTTTAACGCTAGAGGCGATGGTTGTGTTTAAGAAATCACTCAACCTGCAAGTTTAACGCAAGAGGCGATGGTTGTGTTTAAGAAATCACTCAACCTGTAAGTTTAAATCCTAAATAGGTCCTTCTTCTTCAGCGTTCAGTCTCAAACTCCCGCTGTATCTCTCTTGTAGCAGGACAATGGCTCTACTAGATTTCCAGCAGGATGTAGTCCAGAGAATGGAAATGCGTTGCGCTTCCGTTTTATTTGCATCAATGGCCCGACACATCCATCTTCGGTAGAAATAGGTCCAATAATCTAAATGGAACGTCGATGGCATCAGATAGAAAAGTTCAACAGTGATAAGAAACAGAATAGGGCAAATAAAGACAGTATTCGTAGAAATGAAGAATATGCTGTAATACATCCTTGTTATTAGAAGTACCATGACAGTATCATTGATAACTAGACAGAACTAACGAGGAAGTGTGAACTAACGAGGAAGTGTGAACTAACGAGGAAGTGTGAACTAACGAGGAAGTGTGAACTAACGAGGAAGTGTGAACTAACCAGAAAATGCTGAACTAACCAGAAAGTGCTGAACTAACGAGGAAATGTGAACTAACCAGAAAATGCTGAACTAACCAGAAAGTGCTGAACTAACGAGGAAGTGTGAACTAACCAGAAAGTGCTGAACTAACCAGAAAGTGCTGAACTAACGAGGAAATGTGAACTAACCAGAAAGTGCTGAACTAACCAGAAAGTGCTGAACTAACCAGAAAGTGCTGAACTAACCAGAAAGTGCTGAACTAACCATGAAGTGATGAACTAACCAGGAAGCTATGAACTAACCATAAAGTGCTGAACTAACCATGAAGTGCTGAACTAACCATGAAGTTTGTTTGTTTGTTTTGCGTTCGCTCCATTGTACCCATCACGGATATCCGTGCGATTTCCGCCGGGAGCGTGATTACGTTGTGCCACCGTTATTCGCCTTGTAGGCCTAGCACATCCGATTTCGGCATGCCTTGACAATTCGGGTGTGCTACCCTTAACCTGTGACAGCCTCTATATCTGTCTCCAGGCACGCGTAGTGGCGACTCTTCGCCCAGACGATTTTTGCTCTCGTCTGACTCGCACGAGGTGTTCCACTGTCTATGAACTTGCCTCGTGTAATTGGACGTGCTGTGTCTGTGCCCATTGGGTACTGAACCGTTTCTCATCCGTGAGCCTGGTTCCTTAAGGGGAAGAACTCAACAGAGGAGTTGGACCCTGGCTCTTTCACCCTCTTAGCCGAGGTGTCGTTCACTGACATCGTGTACCCCTTGTTCAAGTTCGAGTCTCACACCACGCGTTTGAGAACAAGACGTTCTCGACCCAAAATGTTTCAAATTCAAACAATTTCATTGCTTTCATAAAACAAAACACAGTAATGTTGATTCAACAATTTGTCAACCTTTTTTTTCTCTTAACAAATATAAAACTAATTCATACCCGCCACTCCCCCCCCCCCCCAATTATTTTACGTAATTTAGTTGTACCCCTCCCTATATCAGAAATGTCATTCCTTATGTCTTGTCTATGTTACGAGACCCAGGCAGGGGCCCCTGGAGAACACAATTACAATGAGCAAGATAGAAGGCAAAAAAGATAGAGGAGAACAGCGAGAGAAAATATTTATATTCCTGACATCATGGCATGACTAAAAGTCAACAGCGATCCTGACAAAAGGTTCTGGGAAATAGTAAGCAGTCGGCACGTCACCTGATGATGACGATGAAAGAGAGAGAAATAGAGAGATCAACATTCTAATCGCTTATTTGCGACAATGAACTACAAGCAGATTTTTTTTTACAAAGTTGATATTGTACACATTAGAGACATGTCACAAAAAGGTTTACGTTTGACATCTGTTGCCTGGCTACAGACGCATATAATCATTTTGTAAGTAAAATGTTGGGTGGTTACAGGGAAATAATTGCGATCGATTAGCGTTAACAGTGACTCCAACAATAACACATGTATTATTACCAAGTCATTTAACCAAGTCTCTCCAAGATGTGAGTGTTATAGTTATGAGGCAGATACAAGGAGGGGGCGTGACAGCTATAATGCAGATACACGAAGGGGTGTGGCAGCTATAATGCAGATACAAGGAAGGGGTGTATACATGATGGGGCGTAGTAACTATGAGATAGATACAAGAAGAGGAGAGGGTAGCGCTTATAATGCATATACAAGAAGGGGCATGACAGTTACGATGGAGATATAAGAAGGGGTGCGGCAGCTATGAAGTAGATAAAACAAGGGGTGCGGCAGCTATGAAGTAGATAAAACAAGGGGTGTGGCAGCTAATATACAAGATACAAAAAAGGGGTGTGGCAGCTATGATACAGATATAAGAAGGGGTGCGACAGCAATGATATAGATACAGGAAGGGGTGCTGCAGCTAATATATACAGATACAAGAAGGGGTGCTGCAGCTAATATATACAGATACAAGAAGGGGTGCTGCAGCTAATATATACAGATACAAGAAGGGGTGCTGCAGCTAATATATACAGATACAAGAAGGGGTGCTGCAGCTAATATATACAGATACAAGAAGGGGTGCGGCAGTTAATATATACAGATACAAGAAGGGGTGCTGCAGCAAATATATACAGATACAAGTAGGGGTGCAGAAGCTATGATACATATACAGGAAGCGGTGTGGCAGCTATGATGTAGATACAAAGGAGGGGTGTTGCAGCTAAATTACAGGAAGGCATGCAGCGGCTATTGATGCATATACCGGGACAAATTTTGGTCGACAAGAAACTAGATAATGTAATTAGGAAAGCATATAAAATCAGAAAGTATCAGACAGAATTTGAACCAATTCTTTCAGCTGACACCGCTTCGCAATGCACTTTGAATGAACACGTTATCCTAGTTCGACCAATTGGCATCCCTGGAGTTTCGTCGCCACATAGACAAATGTAAAATATGCTTCTGTAAAATGTGTGCGAACGTTACTGCATGGCTTCTACGACGGACATTCACACAAGTCTCCAAAATAGCTATGCTAGCAGATTCCAAACGCCAACATCTTGGCAGATTCGACCTGTCGTTGGCGGACAACACAAAATACATGCACATCTAAAGTGACAAATAATCCGTCGCATCAGATAAAACACGACGATGTTTGTGATGTGCGCGCACGACTATACTGGAGACTGACTTGATAGGCATGTGGACAAACTGAAATTTTGCAAGTTCACAAGCAAGAATACAATAGAAAAAAAATTGGAAATCATCCTTCTATTGTGAATCATTAACTATTCCGTTTATTTTTATTTGCTGTCGACACAATGTATACACAAATCGACCAATGGAAACACGGGAAAAATGAAATCGCGTTACATTAGAAAGATGATTCTTGATGAGCAGGACTGTGTTATCGACGAACACGATTTAGCCTATGTGCTAATGCGTCACTTGACCTCAAACAAAAATGGTGGTTCCCGCACTGTTTACACGTATTGATCAGATCCTGAGAGCACAGTCTGTGTCTTCACGCGATGTCTGATTGTCGGATAACAATTACTACCACCGCCGCTACAATGGCAGCTTCAATTATTATAATTTCTGGCAGGAAGCCAAGTGTAGCTTTAGTAATGTTTGCTAACAGATCCGTCTGTTAGAAAGTGTTGATTCGACGACTAGAAGCTGGGAGAGGCTTGGTAGTGTAAGACAGAAGGCATACATTGCAGGGTTGCCATATTTGTGTTTTTAAAACTAAATTTTAATAAATGTGACTTTTTAAAATATTGGTTAGGTTTAAAAAATTCATTTAGCGTGTTTAGTCTCTTCTAGGTTGTTTTTTTTTTAAGAAAATAATTTCATAAGAACAATACTTGACACACTATTTAAGTAAGGACACAGAATATTTGTGTGGACACAGCGTAGTTTTATTAGGATAAAGCTACACCGTCCTTTACCCATTTAATTATCGTGGTAAAAACTTTACAAAAAGCATGGTAAAAGATAATACATTTATTATGATATGTCCAAACACGATTTCCATCCACATCGGTATTTTTTTTTATAGCAGTAAGTAAAGAAAATTATGATTATGTGACGGACGTATGTGGTTGCATATCTCTGTTATATTTGTGCAGATATTGTACAGTTTGGTTTTCTAAGACAACATCGTTGTTATGAGAAATATATTCCTACATAGCCGTGCACAAGATTTCGCTAAGGATTGTGGGGGATTCGTGTAAGAACAAGTCATCCACTTCGTTTTCAATTAACATGTATATTATATGTAAAGTAAGTAAAGTAACTCATAGCATTTATTAATGCTGTAGGGGTGTGAGATGTTAGCGATCTCACATTTCACATGCTCTGCAAATGAGGGCGGTAGCCATCTCCTCTCCCTCGCAGTCTTTACTTCCCGGATTAATCCGGTACCCATTTTAAGTCTGGGTCGACCTGGGAGCCGTTGCGATCTGAAAAAAATATATATTATATATACTCTAGAAGCAATACCCAGCATTGCCAGGGGTGAGGATTTTTTTTTAAAGTTCCAAAATTCATCAGCCTTTATAACTAATAGGCCCAACAAAAAACATACCCCATTCTGAAGAGCGCCAAGATACAACCTGTGTAGAATTTAATTTGTTAATAATTCGGTATTCCAATCTTTTAGACATGGCCTAGGTCTAACTCAAAAAAATATATTAGGCTCCTCCATACAGTGCAAAACATGTACATATACAGGCATATGTAGGCATATTTGATGGATACGTTAATTTAAAAAAAAACCAACAGATGCAAATATTTAAACTTATAATGTAGCGATGACTTTGGTGTTGTTGTTTTTTACACAAATCCGAAAAAAAAACCCACTGGCTTTTGAATAGAACATTGAACACAACAGTCAAGCTCACCACAACAAATATTTTTTACTACTACGCAACCACGACGATATATTTGAGTGGGTAAAATAATGTTTATATAAAAATCGTATAATGTAGCAAGGAATGTCAATGTCAGTAAGGATGTACCGTGTGAAGGTTTTGGTCAAGAGAGTGTGCTGTCACTGAGAGATTATTGCATCAATATTCGATCCGTATGAATGTTAGATATTAATTATCATGTTTTAAAATTTTTTATATCGACTACGGACATGATTATGACTTATGATCCAAGGAACTCTACGTGAAAAATTTCATCTGAATCGGTCAATCCATTTCTATACCGTTTGATACAATCATAGAGTTAGAGGGTTATATATATATACATATATATATATATATAAAATCTTTCATGTGGGCGGGGGTTTCCATTCCATCAGTTATATCTGTCTTCTTGTATTCCATGTTATTGTGTATTACCCTAGGGTGGGGGGGGGGGGTGATTTAACCCATTAACAAGCCCCTACCCCTCACCATATCTATAGGGTAGTATTTCTAATGACACCCACCTACATTAATTATTGAAAGTATAGCATAAGACGTGACTGTAGACAACACATTATAAATAATAATTAAACTAACGATAAATGCATGGATATACAAGAATATTATACAATTAAAACAGGCTGATAAATATACGTTTCTAATTTTGGTAAACATAATTTGTCTTTTTACTCCAGCATCTCCAAGGAAACATTAGTTTCCTTCTTATCTTCATTGTTCTTCTAAAACGAAAACAATTACAGAGTAGCTTACAGTTCACTTTTAGCTTTTTTGTTTAAAATCCATCAGTCTATTGTAGAAATCCATTGTAGAAATACATTCATTAATTACATAACATAGAACGCCATTTCGCATATGTTTTGATATTGTTTCATTGCACTGTTATAACTAGCGACGTGTAACATGGAAAATATAACGAGAGCATACGATTAAAATTACCTATTAATATGAAGTTATTAAATGTGGCAATGCGCCCTGTATTTAATCATGATCGCGTAAAAACGGTAGATTCCCCATTCCCCCTATTCTCTACGGCCTTGACATTGATGCACATAAAACGGCAATACAAAGAATTTCTAATCTTTTAACTACATCCTTCTAAAAATATAGGAGGACATTGTCCTGTCACACGAGAGATCCAGTAGGAATGTGAAAAATCTAGTAGAAAAATTACCCTGTTACAAGAGAGATCCAGCGGGAGTTTGAGAATGAACGTTGAAGAAGTAAGAAAAATGTATCCATTAAGTTTGGCTTTCTTTCTGGCTCTTTTCTAGTATTATTAATGTTTAAAATTGATAATTTAAATCTGGCAACCCTGATACATTGATCACATGTATGATATAATTATTTAAGGATTACGGTTGAAAAGAGTGTACAACTTTGTGTTCCAGCTTAGAGCAACTGAATAATATTAGTCACCATTGTGTTGTCATATCCGAAAGGGGAGTAAAGAATAGCGACACTGTTTACTTCCCATACCGTACGAGACAACTAAGGAGCTTTGGGGTGAAGTTGGCTGCCCCATCCCGGAAACCATGTTGAAGTCGGATGTGTCAGGTCAAGTGGCGCAGATAATGCAGCTAAGCTGTAAATCATGACACACATCGTTCTGTTCTCCGTATTACATCTGCTAATCTACAGGAGTTTTTTTCTTCAACGTACATTCTCAAACTCCCACTGGATCTCTCGTGTAGCAGAACAATGCTCCTACTAGATTTCCAGCAGGATGTAGTCCAGGGAAAGGAAATGTGTTGTGTCGTCGTTTTATTTGTGCTAATGGTCCGACACATCCGTCTTCGACGGTTATACAGGAGTTGGAAGGTGAACGCTGAAGAATATATATGTATGTGTGAAATTGTATATAATACAATATAAATATTCCATTCCAAAAAGCTGGTTAACACCACCCACCCCTCCTTCTTAATGGTTTTCCCCCCAAAAATATAACGACAATATCACCAAAAATATCACAAAAAATAAACACAAAAAATATCACCCAAAAAAATATCACAAAAATAAACACAAAAAATATCACCAAAAATATCACAAAAATAAACACAAAAAATAGACTTGCCTATGAAATGGAGTGAATGTTCTCTATTTTAGGTAGCTCCTTGCTCCCCCCTCCCCAAAGACATATTTACGGCTCCCGTTAGGTAAGCAGGCAATGGGAAAGACATACGTGAAGCAAATTAAATGTATAATATGGTGGGGGAGGGGGGGGGAATGCAGTCACTGCAGGACCCTGAATCCAGCGGGTGTAATTAACTTCGAACAGGGTAATAAAATTTTGCTAACCACTGGAAATATACATAACACACACACCAACATCGACGTTTCGACCAAAAAGCCTTTGTTAACGATACATTCACAACAACAAAAATTTAGTTATACCATCTGAACGTCAAAGGTGTCGTTCTTACTAGTCGAGTTTTGTTGTGAGTGTATTCTTTGATAACGAATTTTTTGTCGAAGAGTCGATGTGTGTGTTATTATGTGTATTTTCTACAAATACCTCCTCCTGAAACTCCCTGGCGGGAAAACAGGGAATAATTTAACAGTTTTTTTTCATATTAAGTTTTTGCCAGCGATTAGCAGAACTTCATTACTCAGTTCCAATTTTCGTATAACAAAAAAAAATTTTTTAAAGAATTTAAAAAAAAAAAACAAAGTTGTGGCAGTAAGGGGGAAATGTCAGGGTAGAGGGTTAAAAAGGACGGTGTGATTGTAAATACAAGGAACTAGACGTTATAATGATGCTAGGGGAGGAGGGCTGATTGAGTAAGATTCATGGAGGATATGAGGAGGTGCTTGACAGAAATCCTATAAACATTTCTCTGAGGCCTAGAATCACGTAAAAAAATTGTTTATATAACAGAGCAGACGTATACCGGAAGTGTGAAAACTCACTTAAGACGGTTAGAGACAAGTCTTCCTTTTTTCCAACTCAGACCTGATTAGATGAAATGTCTTTTCTTAAAAGTTTAGTTGTAATTCATTCCCTGCATTTCAGGGATGTTGTCGTGAGGTTACGCTAAAAGAGATTTGTTTTCATATCTTTCTTGTTTTTATCCCACACACAACATTATCATTCCTCTCCATTGTGTTCCATCGATAAAACCTGGTCAGATTTTATAATACAGTGAAATCCCGTTATAACAACTTGGTTCGGGTCGATAAAATGAGTGTGTAATAACCGAAATTAGTTACACATTCGGTTGCGTCTGTGGGTCTCACTTATGGTCCACTAGACAAATCACACATTGAGCAGAAAACTTTAGATGACATGCCGTTATATTGAGGCTCTCTTATAGAAGCTTTGTAGCATATACAGTTACATACCTCCCTCTGAGTCGATGGCTCCTTCAATAGGCATTGCACTAAGCCGAAAGCTGAAGTCTCCTGGGTATGACAGAAAGTTCAGAAAAACCACCCCACTGGACATAGGAAGTAAGAGCTAATCGCTCACAATTTCTGGTGTTCTCAGACGAAGAAAGAGAAATATGTTATATACAAAATTTGAAATTTTGAAAAGAGATGTAATATAGGAAAATTTCTTATTAAAGAACACACTACAGAGAGATAGCCATGTACCCAATTGGAGATTTGAAAAGTGTTGTTAGATAGGAACATTTGTTATTTTAAAAATGCGCTATATAGAGATTCCACTGTTTAATGTAGAAGCATCGAAGATTTATTATTATATTTTTTTAAAAGTACAACAAAACAGGATCTGAACCCGGTCTGCTCAGCGGCACATACTCGCCTCTCAATATGAATCAACACGTTTCGCATCTTCGACAACACCGGTGTTGACTCAAGTTGTGAGGCAAATCGTGTGGTTTTGCGTGCCATTTCTAGTTTTCGATAGAAAATTTGATCGCTTTTTTGCTAAAAATCGCCAAGGGAGTGGGTTTGGGTTTTTTTATCCACCCTTTGGCCAGGTTCATGGTACTAAAACTCATGTTCTAATTTGCTATGTGAGGGTGAGATTTGAACTCCACAGCCTCCCCTTTCCGTATCTACGGGCTTGCTCCTTAATTGCCTCTTACGATATGATTGACAGATACGTATCGTTTGTCTCTGCTCCAATTTCGGGCCCTAGTAATACATGGGTGATCACTCGTTTCAATAAATCCTTGTTGGGACCAGTTTTCAGATAGAGTTTATTTAATATCAATATAATTACATCTCTTGTCTTATTTTACATAAAAAGTAATAATTTTCAATATTTTTTGTTCAATTTGATGTGTTCATCACTCCATGTGGCTCTTTCCCCGCCCTGAACTTATATTGATCATTGACCAGGCATATCTCCCCTGAATTATCTCACTTCCCCAGGGGACGTTTACGCCCACTCAGAGAAACCCTGGTATAATTGATGCAAGTACTACACGTAGGCATGTATTTATTTTTCATAATCCTTTACATACTGCAACTGAGATCACGTGACATCTGCATTGTAACTGACTCACTCTATCTGGCAACAAACTTATGTTGTATATTACAAACATTTAAATATCTGCTATTCTTTCTCTGTGCCAGATTTTCAAACGCACACATTTTTATTCTCACGATCCTACTTTCCTTCTCTTGTCATATCCCTTCATAAGAGTGAGTCTCAAACATTTCTCGCCAGTGACCCTCTTTTGGAATACATTTTATTCAATGATCTACTCGCCTCGCAAAATGAATCAAAAGTTTTCCATCTTTAACCAAACCGGTTTTAACTCAAACTGACAGAACAATCGTAATCTCTGCCCTGACAAAAAGAAAACAACAAAAAACAAAATAAATAAACAAACAAACAAAAAAACAGGATTCTCAAAGTTGTACAAGACTTAGTATATTTTTAAATTAGTGAAACAGCTGTAAAACTTTATAACAAGAGTGATACAAAACAATACTTTTGTGATAGTGCCATTATGTTTACTGTTTTTACTATTTGTCTTGTGTATTTTCTTGAAAAAAAAGACCTTAATGTTGAAACGTTGATACTGTCTCGTATACAGTTATCTGTCATTTTCTACCAGCACCCTATAGTCTGATAGTCTGTGTTTTCATTGTAAAGAGTATCGACTTTGTGTTTTATGTAAGTAATATTAATTATCTTCAGAAAGGGGAGAACATACACTTCGGTTTGACAATAGAACATCGACTTCGGCTTGACAATATAACATAGACTTCGGCTTGACAATAGAACATGGACTTCGGCTGGACAATAGAACATATAATTCGGCTTGACAATAGAACATAGACTTCGACTTGACAATAGAACATAGACTTCGGTTTGGAAATAGAACATATATTTCGGTTTGGCAATAGAACATAGACTTCAGTTTGGCAATAGAACATAGACTTCAGTTTGGCAATAGAAAATAGACTCCGGCTCCCCAAGACCCTTCACGGCATAAGTGGCTGAGACAAGAAGAAGAAGGAGGAACTCTCACTATAAATTGCTACTGTGAAATACTGCAATAACTATGAAGCAGAGGTGGACGCCCTGAAACATGCAGCAAACGACATCATTGAATTTAAAACCCATGCAGAGTGAAAATTGGCATTCTCAAAATGTCCTCTCAGTAATGTTGATAGTCTGCATGATCAAGTGAAACTTTCAGAAACATGTGTATTACGTAATTGCTGTTACGTTTCACTGCAGTACTACATTATATTGATTCTTGGTTATAGAGCTAAACAGAGCTAAAATATCAGTGGCTTAAGTGCAATAGTGAATTCATTAAAAAGGATTGAATGAAAATCCTAGACCGGGTTCTGAAAGGGGAGCAACGAATAGCAAAACTTTACCGTCCATGCATGTCATATGAATATGACTGAGGAGGTTATGGGGTGAAGTTTGATGTCCAAACCCAATATAGGGCCATAATCCAGAAGCCATGCTGATGTCAGATGTGCCAGGCAGAAAAGCGCAGGTATCGCAGTAAAGCTGTAAACGCAGTAAAGCTGCACAGCCATCAATGTGGAAATCTGAAAGTGAATGACGAAGATATATTTGAATAAATATCGTCGAAATCAGAGGTTCTTATACTGTGGTCTGTAAACCCAGAATCCTGAAAATCAAGCGAAGACTTGAAGAAATATTTACCATCTTTTACATTTATAATAAAATGATAAATAGAAGGATAACGTGTGTGTGTGTGTGAGAGAGAGAGAGAGAGAGAGAGGGGTGGGCGGGGGTCCTGGGTTTAAAAAATACTTAGAGGGTCAGCGACAGCAAATAGTTTACGAATCGCTGTTCTAAAAAGTAACATTTTTCTTTGCCCCCCTCACTCTGTCTCGTGGTTACTTCCATTTCCATTTTTTTAGAATCACTGCTTTATAACACGACTTTCTAAAAAATGAATCAACTCAATGGTTAAGGGGGTCATTTTTATGTTTGTGCCTAAGTTTTGTTTTGTTTTGTTTCTAGACTAGCTGTGACTGGCTATTGATTTCATTTTGCTGTAATGTTTACCTTGTTTGCAATTGTTCATAAGTTATTGATTATGCATATTTCAGGGACGCAATTTATAGTTACAGAAAAACTTATTTGGCTTGAGATATCTTAACTGGCATGACTTTCTACTCATACAATTTCAATCAGGGTTGCCAGATAGCTGAAACCGTTTATGATAAATTTAAAGTAAAATTTAGTCAAATTCCTAAATTGTGTACAAAAACTAATGAAAACATGCTAAAACGAGCTTCCATTCAAGGAAATGCAATTAATGGTGTAATTTTAAATCCGCTGTTAGCAGATCAAGCTGTTTTATGGATTTATTTTTGGTTGTGTTGTGACAGATGTTTCATTAAATTCTATGTATTTATTCTACACTAACTGACATGCCTATTAATCACATTATATATTTTTTCTTACATTTATTTATCATGTGTTTGGACACCAGTTGCGAGAGAAACAGTTCTACTGGCAACACTATTACTTTCTGGTTTTACCAAATTTTGCATATATTTCTAATTTTAACAGATAAAATGGGGAAAAAATTGGAGATGAAAAAAAACATCTCTTCTCATCATATATGGAAACTCTCTCAACATAATAAAAATTCTTAAACGATGGGCATACCATTTTGTACTAAACGGCCTTTCATCATAAATTAGTAGGTGATTACACGTTATGTGTAATCACCACTTAACTACTCGCGCGTAAAATCACCTTCAGTGAAAGAAGGGTAAATCTGACCATCATGTGCACGAAAAATGCATCTGGTCCAGACTCCATTTGAGAAAAAAAGTGTACGTTGCCGTCGGCCATGTGAGGATTGCTGTAGTAATTAAGTTCTATCAAACAATTTGGAACCAGAAAACAATCCATCATAATTTTAATGATGCCTCTATCATTCGTATATACACGAGATACCGTGTTAACTGAAATAGGAACAGAGAATGGCAACACTGTTGCCTAAAACGCATGTCGTAGGAGCCGACTATGGGGATTTTAGGTTGGAGTTTACTGCCTCATCTCATAGAACAGAGTTTCTCAACCTTAGCACCACGCAAGTGTAATTGTCAGCGAATATTTTTTAACTCGCTTGGTATGAGCGCATGTTCTTCGGAGAGCACCTGGTTGGGAACATGTCCTTCAGAGAGCATCTGGTTGAAAACATGTTCTTAAGAAAGTACCTGATTGAGAGCACATGTCCTTCGGAGAGCACCTGGTTGGGACATGTCCTTCGGAGAGTATCTGATTGAGAGTACATGTCCTTTGGAGAGCACATAATTGGGAACATGTCCTTTGTGGAGCATCTGGTTGAGAACATATGTTCTTCGAGAGCACCTGATTGAGAGCACGTGTCCTTCGAAGAGCACATGACTCAGAAGACATGCTATAGAGGCATGTGTTCACATCTGACGTCTCAAAAACATCAAACATAATTTGACCTTTTTCAGTGTCATGCTCATTTTTCTTGCGAAGGAGGAACTACTGAAATACTACTGAAAAACGAAAGCCACTAGCCACTGAACAAACACTGAAAAGTAACCCACCAACCTATGAACAGAGAATAAAGGCAAAAACCAGTGAACAAACATTAAGCGATAATGTATTTAACTTGTCGTTTCGAGCTATGCAAGGTTAAAATATCACGGTAGTTGAAACAAACTGTTACACAGATTAGAACCTGGTTGATTACGCGGCGTCTGCGGCGCGTGTGTGATCAGTTTACAGATGGGTGTCAAAAGGAGAAGGCGAATTCTCCCAACCCCTAAACCATTCATTCTCCGTCCTGCTTTCGTAAAGCCGTTACAGGCAAGTAAAAGTAAGTGGATGGTACATGCTAGACAGATAAATAATCTTCGATAATGTGAAAATATAAACAAAGCTGACGTCTAGGAGATGTCTAGGGGATGTCTAGAAGATGTCTAGGAGATGTCTAGGAGATGTCTAGGAGGTGTGTAGGAGGTGTCTAGGAGATGTCTAGGAGATGTCTAGGAGGTGTATAGGAGGTGTATAGGAGGTGTCTAGGAGGTGTCTAGGAGATGTCTAGAAGATGTCTAGGAGATGTCTAGGAATCGATACATGTAAAATGTAGTCTAGTAGTGAGTGAATGGTTGGACAAAGACGGGGTGTGAGAAAGCAGATCAGGGAGGGAGCGTAATTAAGTAGATAGAAGAGTGTGGTTAAGTAGTTGGGAGTGGGAGTGTGGTTAAGTAGGTGGATGTGTGGTTAATTTGATAGGAATGGAGTGTGGGTAAGTTAATAGGCGAGAGAGTGTGGTTTGGTAATTAGATGGGAGAGGGAGTATAGCTAAGTAGATGGGGGGAGAGAGTGTAAAGTAGACAAAGGAGTATAAATCCCCCCCTTACCTCTACCCCATAACCGTGGATAATAACATTGTTATGGTGTGTATAACAATATTTGAAATGTAAAGGGAACTCGTGGTCGTTGGTGCTCGCGATCACATTTTTTAACTCGTATGTAGGGAACATCACGTGTTATTACATGAGCACACCGAAAATTCCTTTGTTCCTTCTTACGACTTGCATGGTTAGTAAAAGCATCACTATTCTTTGATTCAGGTTCCCAGCAACAAACGGGTGTGAAACGTGCAGAAATCAAATATGACAGTGAAATATACAGGGTGTCTACACAGTCGCTGTGCACTCATTTACATTATTTATTACACAACGTCACATAAACTGGGGGTATTTAGTGTGAATATGTTGACGTCAGTAACGATACAACATCTATGACCAAAGAAAACAAAAACACTATTGCTTATATCAATCGTGTTTTGGGTAAAGTGAATACTTTACGTGAACAAATTCCACAATATACTCAGCACAAACAAGGGACATCTCAGAAAACTCGTCTACCCCGGAGATGAAAGGCAATAAAGGGTTTAACGAGTAGATAGATAGTGGTCAGATAAGGAGAAAAGTAACACTAAAACTAACCGAAACCTGATGAGTCGCGCTGCATACTGGACCATGGAGAAACACAATATTCAATGCCGTTATATTCTTCTTCTTCTTCATTCTTCAGTCAGATATCAGGTTACAGCACCAATAGCTTCAGTCAGATATCAGGTTACAGCACCAATAGCTTCAATGAATTGTGTGATTTGCTTCAGGTCATCCATGGAATCCCCCAAGTCTGGAAGCAGTGCCGTCTCAGTAGGCCATATTATCTCCCTCTCTTCTTGGTAGAGTTGACATGCATGAAGAATGTGTTCTGCAGTCTCTGGGCTCAGTCCACAGTTGCACATGGCGTTATACTGAGTGTATATGTACATATTTATTCAAATTCAGTCAGTGCACAGCAACGTTATATAAACCCTATATTTTGCGCTAGATATAACAAGTATAGCATATGACAAATGACACGGATATATCACAAATGACATGTGAATATGTGATGGCCATGCGGTAGCAAATATGATACATGATACATCTGCTACTAACACAGCTATTAAAACTTTCTCAAGCAGAAAGACATATACCGCACCTACACCTCTTATTGTTAACCTGCGCAGACATGTACTGATTTCAACCATTGTATGACGCCTAACGGTAACAAGATCTTGTCACCTATGTTTTGTACCTGTCAGAAAATAAATGTACACCTGCACATTTTTAACTGTACCTGAAAGTGTTAATTTTGAAGGGTAAATGTACATCAGAAAGAAGTGTGCAATGTTTGTGTTGTTGTTGTATTTGTTCCCAGTTATCATAAGTTCAGAAGTGTCAGACGACGTAGAGGATTGACTTCACTGTACTCGGTTTCCCATATGTACTCGGTCACTCTCAACGAAGCAGCACGCCACCTGTCGAGAGTACCACTCATAGCTTAACTCCATAGCTTAAGTGCTTAAGCTAAAGAAGACCTCTGTATAGAAAAAAAACAAATTTTCATTGGTTACCTTTTTGATTATTGTCGTGATTTTCGTTGGTCAATATTTATATGCATGGAGTTGCATGGTAAAGACAGCCACGGTCGACCAACAAAATGCACAGAAATAATCAAAATCAGCCTTTCAGTTTATGTTCACTTTTCTGTACCCAGGTCTGTATACGGAGCCCGTTCCAGACCTAACTTTCAGCGGCGTTCAATTCTTTGACAAGAAGTATCCTATTGTGATGGGGAAAATTCTAGAAGTGTTGTTACTTGTTCGCGACATACAGAGTTCGAATCAGCTTCAGTTTCCCTGCAAAGCATCCTTTTCTGGCAGGTGCCCCATAGCAGCCAAACTCTGTGCCCCATAGCAGCCCAACTCTGGACCAATGTCACTTCCAATTTTCCACATATCACTTGATATGGTCTCATTTTTTTGCTCATTTGGTCCTGCGTTCGTTCTCAAACTCCTACAGATTATTATGTAGTCCGGAGTGGTGAATGTTCTGTGTCATTGTTTACATCATAGTTGCGATATATGCGCCTTTTGACCTGACACACCAGACTTCAGCATTACTTCTGGGTCACTTCGGCCCCATACATGATGGGACAGAAGAATCCACCCCATAACCTCCTCGAACGACATGCATGGAAAGGAAACAGTATTTTTCGTCTATGCTCCCCTTACAGGCCCTCGGTAACACACGGGTGATATTACCCCAAAAAACCACTTATTTTCTTGATATAATAATACGGAGTCAACCACCTTTAATGCTCGCACCCCTTTTTTGGATAGTATCTCTTATAGGTCAATGACATTCTTAGTACCAAACAGTAGTAAAGTAAGGTTAACCCATATAATTTATGAATGATGTAGGGGTGTGAGATGTTAGTGGTGTCATATTTCAGTGTCTCTGCCATATGAGGGCGGTAGCCATCTCCCCTCCCTCGCAATCCTTACTTCTCGTATTAATCCGGTACCCAATTATGGTTGAGTCGAGCCGGGAGTCGTTGCGATCTGAAAAACATTTCCGCCTCAGCTGGGAAATAAACCCAGGAACACTCATATGCGAAGCCAGTGTTTCCATGTTTCACTGCCGTAAATTGTCACTGGGAAAAGCTTAACTCTAATCAGATACCACAAATAGATAATTAAATCAGTCGATATTTCTTAGATCAGTGGTTATCAGCATCGGAAAAATGAACACCCCCAACACCTAGGGGACCAAAGTAACCAGCAGTGAGGCACGGAGAAATAGTTCAGGGCACCACAAGACGATAGCTGAACACTAAGCAAGACATATAGCCATGGCTGAAGATGTTTTAAATTTAAATGTCAAATTATGTCAATTTTAAAATCTTGTAAAAGTAGTAATTTGGCATATTTTGGCCATATTTTATTTAAACTTTGACTACAATATATTTCGACTAGATGGAAACCCTTATTATACCTGCTGAACGAGTCTATTCATACATTATGTCAACAATTTAGACACTCCATTCCTGCTTAAGTATGTAATAAATTTTAACACATTACCAAATCCCCACAATCCTTTTAAAAAAATTCGTAGAAAAATAGGAAAAAAACTACGTGCAGTATTTCTCATTTTTAGAAAAAATTCTTCCAAATTCACAAAATTTACTTATTGTATTAAAAATATAGAATTGTTAATGTCAATTTAATTCAACCCACCCCCTTTTTTCAGTGTCAACAAATAACTCACATTTCTCAGAGATCCCCCCCCCCATCCCGGTTGACGTAATCTATAAACAGATCCCAAAAGATGCTGAGAGATTGTGAATAGAACTATAACTTGAAGGGAGAGCGAGCTAGAAAAACCCTCTATTTTTTGCCGTTCAGACAGAACTATTGATTTTCAGATGAACCGCGGGGTACCAACACAAATCACTCATACAAAAACCCTGACATTTTCATAAATACAAACTTCGGTATCACTCCGCGATGTTTCCAGTATCTTGTAATTTGAGTGGTCAATTCTGTGCCTGCAGGCACAGCTCAAATCGGAACAGAATTAGTAAATGGAATTTATTATCTGATTATTGTGGAAACTATAATCAAGATAACTATTATAGATAATAGTTACCTTCAAGATAACTATCACTGTCTTCACAGAGCTGAGCAGGTTATTATTTTCTGAATTAGGACATTTCACAACAGACTAAACAGCCACTTAAATAGACTAAAACTGGTTACATCACTTCTGTGTCCATGTGGGCCGGCAGAACAGATCGCGGAACATATCCTGCAAGACTGCTTTACACTAAACAAGTTAAGGGAGGAACACTGGCCAACAGAGAATCCACAGAAAGCTGTATGGGAGCACAGAGGAACTTTCAAATACAGCAAAATGTATCAAAAAAACTGGACTTGCTGTGTAGATATGTTCAATTACAAACGAGAATAAGAAGATATGATTATTGTTAATTAACACTTCCGCCGACGACGGATGTGTCAGGGCATTGGTGCAAATAAAAAGGCGACACAACGATTTTCCATTTTCTGAACTATATGCTGTTGGAACACATCAAAAGACAACAAATCAAGTGGTTTTCACACGCTTCCAGATTACCAACAGACAGCATGGCAGAGATGGCCATGACACATAGACATAACGGCTATAAAGCCAGTGGCAGACCATGTAAAAGATGGATCACAGAAATCAAAGAAGCTACAGGAACAAGCTTACAAACAGCACACAAGAAGGCCATCTCCAGAGAACTCTTCCACCCCTGACGCCGCAAGGCAAACAAGTGCCACAGCGAATAGATAGATAGATAGATAGATAGATAGATAGATAGATAGATAGATAGATAGATAGATAGATAGATAGATAGATAGATAGATAGATAGATGCTGGTGGGAATCTAGTAGCACCATTCTCCTAATAGAAGAGAGATCCGGTGGGAGTTTGAGACTGAACACAGAAGAAGAATTAAAACTCTCATCTGCATAGCAAAAGATGTCAGCTGTTGATCTTCACACATTTGTTTGAGTTCAGTTTTCTGAATTAATCAATTTTGAAAACAAGCACATTCGAAGAATATTGAACATAAAATTGGAGAGATTTCAAAACAAAAAACACTGAGAGAAGAAATAAACGAATAATTTGTTTCAAGTTTTATTAGAAGAAGATGGAATAACCACATAAATGTACATAGAATGGGTGAAAACAAACTTCATAAAACAAACCTTCATGTGGAAGGCAGAAGGCAAAAGAAACTTTGGTTGCTCAAAAGAAACTACGCAGAACAACTAACAGAGAAAGATTAATTTTGTGCAGAAGAAATACACAAGAACGACATCAACTTGATAAGATGGGGCTGAATATGGAAAGAAATAGCCACTGCTCCAATGTGCAATCTTTGACACAAAATGAAGTGACTGACTGACTGACTGACTGACTGACTGACTGACTGACTAAATAACTAACTAGCTTCGTTTTCTGATCCAATGTTGACACAATCTGGACAAACTCATAACTGCTAGTTCTATAACACACTCAAAGTCTAGCACTCTAAAGCACACTCTTGGCAAACCCATAACTTCGAGGTCTCTTACAACACTCTAAGATACACTCTGGGTAATTCCAAAACTGCGAGGGTCTCTCGGTGATGGTGTTCCTCCTTCGCAAGCGAAAATGACCATGGCATGAAAAACAATAAACATATTTGATGAAAAAAATTGATGTTTGTCAATTTTGGTTTAGGTTTGTAAGTTCGTAGTTTCCAGAGGATTCCGATTCTCTATTTTGGTTAAGGTTTGTACGTTCGTAGTTGCCAGAGGATTCCGATTCTCTATTTTGGTTAAGGTTTGTAAGTTCGTAGTTGTCAGAGGTGTCTGATTCGTGCCAGGAAAGATCTGTTGCAGTGTGTGCATGTGTAAAAGAGGTTCCTGAGTAAGAACGTTTTCAGATCTGTCTATTTCAATCTCTGGTAGATTGTCCGCAGTGTTCTTTCTTGTTTAAATTTTGTAATGATAGCGGTAATCTTACTGTGCCAAGCTAAGAGATCAAGAGCTGTAGTCTCACAGAAGCTGGGATCGATGCTACAGTGTTTGAGGGAGTTCTTTAAGTAATGATTAAAGCGGGTTTTCTGCCCTTCGCTTGAACGTGTACCATCGCACAGCTCCGCATAGAATAATCTCTTTGGAAGGCGCTTGTCTGGCATGCAGACGACGTGGCCAGTTCAGCGGAGTTGGAACCTAGTCAGCACGGCATGGACGCTTTGCATACGGGACTTTTGAAGAATGTGTGTGTCTGGTATTTGATCCTGCCAACGTACCCCCATGAAAATTTTTAGGCACTGAAGGTAGAAAGAGTTAAGCTGTCGAGCATGTCTCGCATAGAATCCAGGATGACGCAGCATAAAGCAGTGTTGGTAAAACCACTGCGCGGTACACGTCCAACTTAGTTGTCTGATTCAAACGTTGGCACGAAGGCTTCCGAATGCCGCACTGGCTCGAACAATACGCAGGGCAACATCCTCGTCAATTGTCGTAGTTTACGAAAGAGTGCTGCCGATATATACAAACCTATCATCAGTATTGAGTTTCTGCACTTTCTCCGTAATTACTGGTCCTGTGTAGGTGACAATTGGCGATGGTTGGTGGATTACTAATATCTACGAGGTGCTGATGGTGAGACCGAACGTATCACAGGCCGAAGAAATAAGGCCTCTACAGCACTCGAAGAAGATTATACATGATAATGGTTCTAGTAACTCGCTGGTTACACACAATTCATAACCACTCCGCAAGCACCCTGCTCTCAAGCCCATACATAGAAGATTGAAAGGTTCAGATCCCCTTCCTCGCCCGCTTGTTTTCATGTCCAAATCCCCCCCCCCCTTTTCCATTAGTGTTTTTTTCCCCACAAAAAAAGGTCATCAAATTTCTCATTAAAGAGAGCGATTTACACAAGAAAAATGTGACGATTACCTTTTCTCAACCCCTTTAAGTAAGCCATCTCTGGGCCGTAGATATGCTCTCCTTAGGTTGGGGGGGGGGGTTAGGTTACCTATAAATAAAAAGTCATTCGAGTGTCGGATATTTATTTTGATGAAAAATGTGATAACCTGTGTGTGAAAAATCGCTGAAGTTTTTTTAGTGTGTGGGGGGGGGGGCGCTATTCCCCTGCCCCGCCCCCTCCCGTCTTTTGATAAATTCATAGTTCTAAAAGGAATGTTCCGATTTTATAAGAGGGGTGGTTTGAACACCCCCTCCCCCACATATTATCTACGAGTCTGTCCCCTCTTACTGACGACGTATCCTCGACCCTACTGATATTGTTTTTCGTATGTTTCGCAATCTTGACATAGTTCCACTCAAAAGCTGTTTCTAATCGGATCTTAGCTTTTATTAAAAAATTGTGTAGCCTTCGTGAATATTTCTTCTAGCCTTCGTGGCAACCCTGAAAAGACACTGAAAACCCCTATAGTTCTGCAGACAAATCACTGCCTTAAAACATTGCGGACGAGTCTGATTATGTATTTGTAGAAAGAAAGATAAAAATCCACGCCAGCTGTACACAAAAACATGAAAATTAATGGCGTGAGACATTTCTCATCATAAAATAAATATCTCACGTTTTCATGAGATCTGACAGTCTTAAGACAAGCTCGTGCGCTGGTACTCACCAGTTCATACATCAGCACGCACGTGCATTATTTGCACATCACCAACACAGACTGCGTGAAAACTGGTCTCTTTGTTCACAAAACTCAAGTGCAGAGCAAAAAATAAAGATGGAAACCTTTTAGGTTGTAGTGTTTCTTTTCACTTTGTGCTCAAGAGGTGGTGGGTTTGAATCCCTCTCTCTGCATCTTATTTACAGCGTGATTTTTTTTTTTAGATATCTGGGGGTAATCGCTTGAAGTTACGGAGTCGCGTGCTGTGAATGGTACACTTGGCAGACATCGTGCCGCTTTGTTGAGAGGGACGGAGTATATATGGGGTAACCAGAATACATCAATCCTCTTCGCAATTTCAACCTTTCTTCTAAACAAAAATGTACTTTTTGCAGACATTCCAATTGACAGCACCACGTTGTAACTGCTAGCCGTCTATCGTAGGCGATAGTGACCGTTTATCGCAGGACATGGTGACAACAGTTTGACTTGTGTTGGTGCGTCTCTCTGGTGTGTATGGCCTTCCATTGCAGACGATGATGGCAACAGTTTCAGACGCGTGTTGTTGCATCTCTCTAGTTTGTGTGTAGCCGCCAATCTTAGGCGATTATGACAACAGTTTGAATAGAATCTCCGCCACATTTGGGGCACGTATGATCAGGATTTCTAGACACAATATTCGCATAGGTTGCCATTACTTTCGGCAAGGAACAACCGCTAGTCTAACACCGTAAATAAACACATTCATTATCGTCGGCCATTTTGGCGGAAGTTCTGGACAGAATACGTCACATGACACACATGATCAGAATTGGGCGGCTGTGTGTTTGCTGTTCTGTCTTTTCGGGAAGTATGTTTTCTCGTACCTTGACACTGATGCTTCTTAACAATGCAATCACCTTTGCTGGTGTTAAACTCTGCGATTCTGGGCCACATACTCCCAAGATGTGGCGTCGATGATAAAGATCGTTAGAGACACTGAGAGAATCATTGCAGTCAAACTGTAAACCACCATACAGCACATCCACTCTCTGGGCTACATCTTGTAATCTAACGATCGCAGAAGAAGAAAGATAGGACATACACTAAGGAGACCAATAAAAAAAATCATTGTAAAGCAGGCATTGTTCTTGAATAAATAAACCAAATGTCATAGTACATCCGACAAGGTGGAGAGTCATGCAATAACAAAATCACAAAGTCATAAATGTTATGATAATGTAATATTGTTACTAGATAATGTAACTATAAAATAATAAAACCAATGGAAAAGAGAAATAACAATAAACAAAGGAACAAGACCTTTTTCCACGTTGCTGTTCAACATGGGCCTTTATCAAAAGCAAATACGAACATAGAATAAACACACAGAGTTTATTGTTCTCGAACCAGAAGAAGAGGGGTAGAACATACACTAAGAACATCAAAAATAATTGTACGGCAAGCATTGTTCTGGAACCCACAGGGAAAAAGGAAATATAAAACATTCGTGACACACAAAAAATGGATAACACATGAAAAGAAATGACAATAATAACTAAAGATGGGCGGACGTATGTGGGTATTTAGATACAGACAAAAAAATAGTGGCGAAAAGGTTATGAGTGTGTAACCATAGTTAGATTTGAACTTTGCGACCAGCCTGTAAGAACGAGAAACTATTCTCTCGTACGGCTGGCCCACCCTACTAGCGATTTAGGTACCGACGCCTACCTTTTAGTCGATATCGTAAAAACACGGAACGTTAGTTAGTTAGTTAGTTAGTTAGTTAGGATCATTGTCATTGCACTCCGGATAAGTCCATAGGTGCTCAGATCTTCCCTTGAGTGTATCCGCCATTACACGTTGACTGACAGTCCCAGTACGTTGTTGATTGACCATCATTCTTTTTCGCCCACGAAAACTCTCCTTTCTAGCGACACTACATTTCAAACCAAGCTCCTTTATTCTAATCATGGAACAAGAGTCATCGTCACTTGTACAGTCATTTGTTCGAGCGTTTTCCCGTAGGGCATTCAAAATGTCTGCCCGATCCATCGCTCCACCAACAGCCGTAGTAGCAGCATGGGCGGCCAACCTATCTGCTCTTTCATTACCCCGGACTCCCGCGTGTCCCGGCACAAAAATAAAAGTAACTGTACGCACACAGGAATTATTCACTGCATCCAGCCACTGTTCTCGAACGTACCCCGTCTGAACTTTCACAATCATGTTCATGGAGTCACTGAGGATACAGGCATGCTCGCAGACAGTCTGTGATCAGACCCATTGCAAAGCTTTGGTCACCGTCAGAATCTCCATTGTCAAGCTGCTTGTCGTCTGAACGAATGCACCACTTTCCTCTCTGATAGTCTCCCCCCCCCCACCTTTGAGCCGTGAAAGCCCAGGAACTCCTGATGTGTCTCTCAACCGACCCATCTGTATATATAATTATATCACCGTCCCTGGAATTCTCACTGATCAGAGAGAGCAGGTCCGACTCGACCACTGTCGGACACCATTCCCTGCACTCTCTATTGAGTGCTATTACTCCTTCGAAGGCTGTTGGGTAATCCGAGGGTGCCAGACTTCATTCGGCACCAGGTAGTACATCCTCCAATCTGCAGACACTCTGTATAACGTCCTCTGCGCGCCTCTGTATTACAGAATGTATTAGTTACCAACGATAAAATTGGATGTGGCGGGCCATTGGGGTAAATACAACGGCAAGACAACGAATCTTCGTTCTAGTGACTACATCCTACTGGAAATGTTGTAGGACGATTATCCTGCTACAAGAGAGATCCTGTGAGAGTGTGAGAATGAACGCAATAAAAAATATTAAAAAATAAAAATTAAGATAGAAAAAAAATGCGATGTAATTGTTGCTTACCTATGCTCCGCAGGAAATGAAAGGTGAAAGAAAGAAAAAATCACATACAGTACAGCAGCTATGGTACAGCAGCTACGGTACAGTAGATAAATTTGGAGGAGCAGAAAAGATCCTTTCAGTTTTCAATCATGAACAATTACCACAACTTACCACAACTTGCGTTCTCTACCATCAAATTATCACCGTCATTCTATCCTTAAACTTGTAGATAATAAAACATGTCCGTATATTCGTCTCTTTACATCACTCCATACACAATTATACATTATGTACGCTTGTAGTGTCTGTTAAGTCAAGGCATTCAGAAGCAATGACGCTATACTTCTCTATATAGACCAGGATTCACTCAAACAAGAGAGAGTTTATTTGTGATTGTTGCATGGGTGGTTATTTCCCTTTAATATTGCAGACATTAAGAGCTGAAGGGCTTTGTGTGTGGTGCATTCCAGTAGATGTTCTTTAGTATTTTTATAAAGATTATTTCAAGGCGTCCATAAATATTTATTTTGGCTCGAAACATCAGGAATGTATTGCAGCGCCGTGTTTCTTGTTGAATAAAGTCATGCTGACTCAAGAGGAATAGCAGAAAAAGCTGAAATCAAGCACAAGGAATTTGAAAATGCGAAATGCGTTTTATTCGCGCCAATGGCCCGACACATACGTCTTCGGTGGAAAAAATCTATATGAAAGCGGCGAAAACTTCAGACAACAGAAAAAAAGATTGAGAAATACTGATTGTAAGGTAAAAGTGTTCGCTGTAACAGGATTACCTGAACTTCTACACACTTCATTTTTAAATGCAATAATAATATCCAATTCTAATAATATGCAGATGAATTGACGTCCTGTAGTCGCAAGATCATCACCATGCGTACAGGACACGCTCATTGGTACCCAGATTTCTTGTTGAGTGTATCCACAATTATACGATAACTGACGGTTCTAGTTGTCTTTTAATTGACTTCTTCTTCTTCTTCTGCGTTC
Organism: Meghimatium bilineatum; assembly: GCA_034231615.1. Classification (NCBI taxonomy): domain Eukaryota; kingdom Metazoa; phylum Mollusca; class Gastropoda; order Stylommatophora; family Philomycidae; genus Meghimatium; species Meghimatium bilineatum. The sequence continues at coordinate 74,767,339 of CM067321.1, read as the reverse complement.
ATTCTCAAACTCCTGCAGATTAGCAGGATGTAGTCTGGAGAACGGAATGCGTTGTGTCATGGTTTACAGCATTGCTGCGATATCTGCGCCTTTCGGCCTGGCACATCCGACTTCAGCATGGCTTTGGGTCACTGACCCTATATGGGATGGGACAGCCAACTCCATCCCATAACCTCCTTAGTCGCCTTTTACGACATGCGTGGATGGTAAACAATGTTGCTATTCTTTGCTCCCCTTTCGGGTCCCGGCAACACACGGGCGTTTTAATTGATAAAATTACACTGCTTCTAAAATCAATGACATTATGCATTCAGTTTGATATTGAACACGTATAGAGCGGATTGTTTTACATAGTTGTGTGTTCCTGAAACTACACAAAAACTGATGACGCGCTTGAACTGCCATTACACAACAATTGATGACGTGTCTAAACTGCTACTACACAACTTGTGATCAATCATTTTCCATCCAGTCCGATTTTGGTCATGTGTAAGTTTGGTTATGCTTATAGCGATATTCCTAAGATTCTGCGTAAGCAAGTCATTTTATCTGTTACAAGTTTACGTTTGTCTTGTGCTGTCGTTGTCCATGTTTGGCATTGGTAACACAGCGTTGGTTTAATAATTGTTTTGAATAGTGTTATTTTGGTGTTTAAATCTACATTTTTTATTCTGAAGATTGGTGTCATTTGTCCTAGGGCTTGATATGCTTTACTACATCTATTGTAATTTCTCTACTGCTCTTGCCGTCTGTTGTTATATTGCTTCCTAGGTATGTGAATTCTGTCACTTGGTTAAGTCTGTTATGTCCAATATATATGTTGGTTATTTCTTTCTGTTCTTCATATCTTCATTACTTCGGTCTTCTCTATATTTATCTTCATGTTAAAGGTTTGGCATGTTTGATGTAATCTGTCTATTTGTCTTTGTAGTTGCTCTTCTGATGATTCTACTAGTACTTGATTCTTCTTGATTAGAAACTGGCCTCACAGCACGTGGGGCATTCCCATAAGTGCTCCGCCCTGTGTTCCAGCGCCATCCAACTCGATGGTGTTTCGAGTCTAATACCGCCGAAATGACGTCGATAACAGGTCACAACTATGGTCCTTGCGATAGGTTTCTTTGTTGTTCCGCCAACCCACGCCGTGCCCGTAACTAGTTCAAGCACAACGTCAGTCTGTCAGAACAACATGGTAACTGTTATCGAAGGTTACGACTACGGGATTGTATAGATGACGTGCCATGAAGCTTCTATAAGAAGATAACCTCGATATAAAGGCATGTCATCTACTAAGGTTTTCTGTTGCATGGATGGTTTGTCTAGTGAGCCATTGGTGAGACCCACAGACGCAACTAGTGTACTTGGTCGTCTGCAAATAGCAATTCGTTTAAGTTATTCTTCAAATTGTTTTCTTCCGTTGTCTTTGCTACTGTGCACATGTGATCTATGTATGTTATGAACAATGGGGGATAGTACACATCCCTGTCTTACTCCCGAGTGAATTTGAAATTGTCCGTTGTACCTGTACTCGTTCTTACTGAGCACTGACTATTGGCGTATATGCTCTGACATAAGCTTATCAGATGTTGGGGGACTCCGTATGTCTGTAGTGCAATCCATAGTTGTGCTCTATCCATTCTGTCAAAATCTTTCTTTTGATCCACGAAAGCTAGATTTAAGTCTTGGTTATGTTGTATTGCTCTTTCTGAAAATTGTTTGAGGGCGAAGAATGCGTCTGTACAGCTTTTATTTTTCCGAAAGTCCATTTGTGTGTTGTTGAGCTGTGGTTCTATATATGCGCAAATCCTTCTCTCTAGTATCTTGCTAAAGATTTTTCCAATGTGGCTTAAGAGTGATATGCCTCTATACTTTGTGCAGTCCCTCTTAATGCCTTCTTTCTTTCAGATGGGAACAATCACCGCTATATTCCACTCCTGTGGTGTCTTTTATGTCTTCCATATCACATTGAACAGTCTGTGCAGTCACTTTATACCTGTCCCTGTTATCATTTTTATTAGTTCTATAATCGACGTTTTGAACCAAAAGACCTTTATCAAGATACGCACATAAAAAGACGAAGAATAGAAATGATTACACCACAACAAACGTGTCCGAGTGAAGTATCAAGTGCATATTTCACGTAAGTATCCGACAGAGCTAGTATGTTAGTTGTCGTTCAGTAAAACTTCATTACCTGCTTCCAACGTGAGTACTATTTTCATACCGTTTTACTATCAGTGTCACCTTTTATTGATTGTCATTACATAGAGACAAACAAATTGCACAACAATAATCGAAAATATGAAGTTAAAAGCTTGTTTTTATTTTGCAGGTAGGTTTTATATCTGCAACTGGTCATGATACAGCGGTTTGTTTTAGGTAGTTGTAGATAGGCAAGATCCATGTTGTATGAACAGAACAGGTATGTGTTTGTTCTATCACTGCGCTATACATCAGCGTTGCCATACTGACTGGTTACCGGTTGGTGCATATATCCAATTGCTTTACTTAAATGATCTGTTTCAAGTCCTGTGCTTTTTGGCCCCCGAGCCTTCCGACTTCGACAGCAACCTGAAATATTTTTTTTGTCTGAAGATCTCCTTTATATGTTTTATTATACAGAATTCAACGTGTGTGTTTTAACGGCTACAATTTCATGTACGCGTAGACATCTTTGTGCAACCGGAAGTTGATGAACACCTTCTAATCTCCTTGTGATAGGCATTTCTATGAGCGTCAGATTTCAATGTCTGCTGTTTAACAATTCCGAACATGGAATATGAATGATCGCCCTTGTTAATTTCGATCGTTCCTGCTGTGTCTCGTCAGGAGTTAATATGGCGTCCGTTTCCTTCTGCTGTGACTCGTCAAGAGTTAATATGGCGTCCGTTTCCTTCTGCTGTGACTCGTCAAGAGTTAATATGGCGCACGTTAACTTCTGAATCCTGAAACGGAAGCAATGAATAGCAACACCATTATCGGTCATGTATGTCGTAAGAGACGACTAAAGAGTTTTTGGGGTGGAGTTGACTGTTCTCATCCCATACAGGGTCGAAGTGATCGGAGACCGTGTTAAATTTGGATACATCAGGATGAAAATCGCAGAAATCGCCGGCAGACTGTAAACTATGGCACGGTGAATTCCACTCTCTAGACTACATCCTGATAATCTACTGAATTTGAAGAAGGAACACAGAAGAAATATAAAGTATGTCAGGTCGACTCATTGCTCTAAAATCTGTTAAAGTGAAGGGTTCTATAACGCAAGTTGAGAACCGCTAATGCATGTTATAAGCCTGACTTTTGCCCATAAAAGACCCGCTGGCTAAATGTGAATACTTCTTCTTCTTCAGCGTTCATTCTCAAACTCCCGCTGGTTTTCCCTTGTAGCAGAACCATGGTCCTACTAGATTTCCAGCAGAGTGTAGTCCAGAGAATGGAAATGCGTTTTGTCATTGTATTATTTGCGCCAATGACCCGACACATCAGTCTTCAGCGGGAATATGAATTCAGCATTCTTTATTATCTATTTGACTATTGACATTATTTCATTAATCAGTACGATCACAATTTGTGTCGCTTGCCAGCGCCGACCAACGAAAACAACGGAGACAATCAAAAGCATGAAGTAAAATGGCTTGCTTTGATTCTGCTGGTCATTCCTAGTACTGAATGTCATGTTCTGATTTGGACTAAATTCTAGTACTGAATGTCATGTTCTGATTTGGACTAAATTCTAGTACTGAATGTCATGTTCTGATTTGGACTAAATTCTAGTACTGAATGTCATGTTCTGATTTGAACTAAATTCTAGTACTGAATGTCATGTTCTGATTTGGACTAAATTCTAGTACTGAATGTCATGTTCTGATTTGGACTAAATTCTAGTACTGAATGTCATGTTCTGATTTGGACTAAATTCTAGTACTGAAAGTCATGTTCTGATTTGGACTAAATTCTAGTACTGAATGTCATGTTCTGATTTGGACTAAATTCTAGTACTGAAAGTCATGTTCTGATTTGGACTAAATTCTAGTACTGAATGTCATGTTCTGATTTGGACTAAATTCTAGTACTGAAAGTCATGTTCTGATTTGGACTAAATTCTAGTACTGAAAGTCATGTTCTGATTTGGACTAAATTCTAGTACTGAATGTCATGTTCTGATTTGGACTAAATTCTAGTACTGAAAGTCATGTTCTGATTTGGACTAAATTCTAGTACTGAAAGTCATGTTCTGATTTGGACTAAATCCTAGTACTGAATGTCATGTTCTGATTTGGACTAAATTCTAGTACTGAATGTCATGTTCTGATTTGGACTAAATTCTAGTACTGAATGTCATGTTCTGATTTGGACTAAATTCTAGTACTGAATGTCATGTTCTGATTTGGACTAAATTCTAGTACTGAAAGTCATGTTCTGATTTGGACTAAATTCTAGTACTGAAAGTATTGTTCTGATTTGGACTAAATTCTTGTACTGAAAGTCATTTTCTGATTTGGACTAAATTCTAGTACTGAAAGTCATGTTCTGATTTGGACTAAATTCTAGTACTGAAAGTCATGTTCTGATATGGACTAAAATCTAGTACTGAAAGTCATGTTCAGATTTGGGCTAAATTCTAGTACTGAAAGTCATGTTCAGATTTGGGCTAAATTCTAGTACTGAAAGTCATGTTCAGATTTGGGCTAAATTCTAGTACTGAAAGTCATGTTCAGATTTGGGCTAAATTCTAGTACTGAAAGTCATGTTCAGATTTGGGCTAAATTCTAGTACTGAAAGTCATGTTCAGATTTGGGCTAAATTCTAGTACTGAAAGTCATGTTCTAATTTCCTAAGGTAGGGATTTCCTGTTAAACAAAACAAAGGAAACCAGATTAATGCACGTTTGATCAAAATAACCCCAGAACTCAGCACCCCAGACGACGGTAAAAACCCCAGATCTAATGAAAAAAATCCCAGCTGTGGCATCGCTGTCCAGATAGTCCTGCATGCACAACCCAAACAGCGTGTATGTCACCTACTTGGACTAATACGACTGATCATTGGTCACTTTGCATATACTTTCTGTCGCCAACCAATGAAAAACACGGAAAAAGTAACATCAGCCAATATAATTGACGTTGTTTGAGATCTGAGCAGGGCAACTGGGAAGACGGATTTCGCATAACCACTATGCCCGGAGGATGTAGGGAGTTATATATTCCCATCAACTAACGTCTTACACATAGAACACACAAAACCATTTGTATTTCTTGGAACTAAATATCACACACGATTTGCAGAAAACCAAGTCGATTTTATATGCACAAAAACACACACTCTTACAAATGAGCTTAGTGTAGGGAGGGGAAAAACCCGCATAAATCATTGATACAATAAAATGAACAGATTTTTTTTTTTAAAGTGCGTACAATTAGTTCTCAGCGAGACAAACTTTTAACTAATCTAATGCAGAAATTATTTATATGAATGATTCATATAAAGTCAAAATACGGGGATACAATATATAAATGATGAATATATGTCATAAAACAATATAACATTTTGAAGAAATAAAATTTCAACTTACTCCTGCAGCAGTTGTGTTTAGAAACGAGATCATGGCGTTCAAATAACATTCGTTGATATTAACAATTATCGTTATGTTGTTATTAGAAGATGGTTGATCACAGAGTCAAAATGGCGGCCGGCTTGTTCGTCTGGTTTGCAAGAAAACAGATAGTTCATTCAGTAGTCCTGTTCTATGATGCCTCTAAAATTATTGACAAAATAATCGTGGTTCATACAGGCTCAAAGCGAGATGAGCGGAAAGGGGAATCAAATGGAAAGGAGAGAATTAGTTTTAAGAAGCGAGAGCAGGGGAAAACGAATGATTTTGCGCAGAGGGTAGGAGGGATGGACGACGGCGAGGCGTGTTGGAAATTTCAAAAGCAGTGTTGTAAATTGATTTCTTAGCTTTGAAGGAGAGTAGCGGTTATAAAACAACTTCTACCGGGGGTTCAGTTTTCCGCCAGCACCGGGAGGGAAAAAATGGCTGCGGTGACCTGCTGGAAATGATTGCTGTAATGAGGTGAGAAGATGGGGTGGTTGTGTTGAATGGGTGAGTGAATGGAGAAAATGAGAGGTGGTGGGAGGATACGTGTTTGATGGCGTTACAGTTTTTAGAGAAATAAAATATTGTATAATGTTTATCTAACACTGAGACATCCAATTGTATTGCCAGTACAACGAGGGTGTTCACCATTCTTTTTATTCTTCTACTGTCTGCTCAAGTACTCAGCAGAAATTTTACGTTTGATTTCAGGCGGAGAGAGTGAGATAAATTGAACTGCTAGTTTTACAGCAGAGCTGGGTTATTTGCGTCTTTCGACCTAGCACATCCGATTTTGGTGTACCTTTAATGGAGGTGAGTTTTCCTAGCTTAGGACAGCCATCTTGTCTGTCACCATACAGTCTGTCACCATGCAGTCTGTCGCATGCAGACTGTCTCCATGCAGTCTGTCACCATGCAGTCTGTCACCATACAGTCTGTCACCATACAGTCTGTCACCATGCAGTCTGTCACCATGCAGTCTGTCACCATGCAGTCTGTCACCATGCAGTCTGTCACCATGCAGTTTGTCACCATGCAGTCTGTCACCATGCAGTCTGTCACCATGCAGTCTGTCACCATGCAGTCTGTCACCATGCAGTTTGTCACCATGCAGTCTGTCACCACGCAGTCTGTCACCATGCAGTCTGTCACCATGCATTCTGTCACCATGCAGTTTGTCACCATACAGTCTGTCACCATGCAGTATGTCACCATACAGTTTGTCACCATGCAGTCTGTCACCATGCAGTCTGTCACCATGCAGTCTGTCACCATGCAGTCTGTCACCATGCAGTTTGTCACCATGCAGTCTGTCACCATGCAGTTTGTCACCATGCAGTCTGTCACCATACAGTCTGTCACCATGCAGTCTGTCACCATGCAGTCTGTTACCATACAGTCTGTCACCATGCAGTCTGTCTCCATGCAGTCTGTCACCATGCAGTCTGTCACCATGCAGTCTGTCTCCATGCAGTATGTCACCATACAGTGTGTTTCCATACAGTGAGCGGAGACTAGCTGGTATTTTTCTCGGGTCACCCACTGCTCTCCATTGTTCTTCGGACTATGTGATTTGTAGCTGGCAAACCATTCCTCGTGTGGGATGTCGACTTCAAAACTGGCAAATCAATCCCCGTGTAGAAAGTCGACTTCAAAGCCCATTTTATCCCTAGGTCCCAGACTTAATTTACCAGATCTGTGTTAGACAACGGCCACAGTCGAATTATTTTTGGGTTTCAACGTCTTCATTAACGATGTCCCTTTCTCCTGCAGCATGGACAATCGCGTCGAATGCTGGATATTAACTTGTGCTTTTCACACGCACTCGGCTCATCCCCATGTGATGGCCTTCCAATCCATCGTCAAGAATGTTCTGTGTTTTAACCCTTAGTAATTGCGTATATCAACCCAAAAAAATGGATCAATTACACCCATCTCGGATGAATAGCTTCGCAGTTAGCAAACAAATATCGGGTAAAAGAGACGGTATGATTGACCACTGTGCCCTTAGGTACAATCTCCCTATAAATTCCGTTTGAGTAGTTTGAAATCTCCCTAATATTCTCCGTTTGAGTAGAGTTGGGCAAAGACAACTCTAGGTTGCTTCGTCCTCAAAGACAATGACTTGCGTCCGGTGTACATTACCCACAACGTTCAGTGATGGGCTTTCGAACCGCGAGCTAATTCGGCGAGATGCGTTTGCGAGGAGAGTTTACCATAAACTATATATCGACAACGGAGTAAAGTCTGTGAAATGGTGGGGAATATTGTAAATTGTGAATAGTTAATTTCAGAAAATAGTATTCTAATTATGTTCGACATTCTATTTCTTTCCTCTTCTTCTGCTCTATTTCTTCTTCTTCTTCTTCAGCGTTCGCTCTCATATAACCACGACGAATATTTCGTGTGATTTCTGCCGTGGGGCGTGAAATACGTTATGCTGCAAGTTCCACAGTAAAACTGTGATTATTTGCACCCCGGTTGGCCACTTGTGGTCAGGACGTCCGAGGTCCAGCACATCAGTTTTCGTCATTCCTTTATTTCGGGTTTGGTCCCTAGTCCGTGACAGCCTGTATATCTGTCGCCGGGCACGCTGGTGTGTAGTGCCTCTTCGCCAAGACGCTTGTCGAACGCGTCTATCTGGTACGAGGTGTTCCACCGTCTATGAACCCATCTCATGCAATTGGACGTACTCTGCCTGTGTCCATCGGGTACTGAACCGTTTCTCATCCGCGAGCCTGGTTCCGTATGAGGAAGAACTCGTCTGATGAGTTGGACCCTGGCTCGTTCGCCCTCCTACCCGAGGCGTCGTTCACAGACATCGTGAACCCTCGTCCATGTTCGAGTCTCACACCACGCGTTTGAGAGCAAGGCGTTCTAGAGCTGAGCGACCTTGTCCCAATAGCGCCTCAGCCCATCAGGTACTGAACCCTTTCTCTCTGCAAGTGTGTTTCCGGTATAGAAAAGCTTGACAGTAGAGTTTGGCCACGGCTAATATCGTTGTCCCATTTATGCCTGAGCTCTTAAAGTACTGAACCCTTTCTCTCTGCAAGTGTATTTCCGGTATAGGAAATCTTGACAGTAGAGTTGGGCCAGGGCTGCCATCGTTGTCCCTTTTCTGCCTAAGCCAATAGGGTACGGATCCCTTTCTCTTTGCGAGCTTATTTCCGGTTTAGGAAGGTTCGACATTAGAGTTGGGTTAGGTCTTCGTGCTTTTCCGAACGCCCACGATTGGGTATGGGTCTATGCCTATAAGGAGCACAGGTAACTAGAAGCTCGTCTCGAGCTAACAGAGCTTGTAGTCCCCCTTTCCTAAGAACTTATTCCTTTCTATTTGCAGTTCGCGCTGCCCTCTGGCGCTGTTCTGCCTTTCATTGTGTCATTGTACTCAGTATGACATCTATCAGTCTCTCGACATGCCATCAATCTCCACGTACCTTTTTCATTGGCCGCCCCTCCAATGTTCAGCGTCACTGTATGTCGACAGTGTCACTGTATGTGGTGATGCAAATGGTGTCGGAGATGTTGTCTGTCTTTTATGCAGTGAAATCTCTTTCCATCTGCTACCTCCACATTCTCGGACACGATCGCCAAATGATTTGGCTAGAACCAGCTCGAGCTGCTGTATTTCTGTTTCCAGGGTGCACCGCGTGGAGGTACATTTGGGATCTTGGTTACCTGCTAACCCTGGGTCCGCCTAGAGCAATGCGTTCCCTTCGCACCCCGCTCTATTTCTAAGGCCCCTACTTATTTCTAAGGAGCCTGCTTATTTCCAAGACTCCTGCTTATTTCTAAGATCCCCGCTTATTTCTAAGATACCTGTTTATTTCAAAGACCACTGCTTGTTTTTAAGACCCCTGTTTATTTGTAGCATATCTTGGTAGCATTATGTTTGGCCCTATGTTTTAGGTAATGTAAATATCTTCAGTAGGTTGCCCAAGTGCAAGTTGCCTGCTGGAAGGTTTGATATGTGTACCTTGGCCGACCAAGTCGCGCTCTTTACCACTTCGTCACATAGCGGGTCTATTGCTTCGTAGCAAGATGACATGAGGAAAATAGAATGTGTTGTGTCGTGGTCATGTGTCTACGTTCATAAAATGTTATAAGTTTTATGAGTTCTCAATGTTATAAATTTTATGAGTTATAAATTTTACAAAATGTTATACATTTTATGAGTTCTAACTTTTATAGAAAAACTATTGTGTTATCTTTATATTATGTCAACAAGTTTTTGACAATATTTGGCCCCATCCCCACCACTTTATCAACAACAGTCAATATCTCAGGGTAAGCCTACCCCCCCCTTCCTTCCCTGATTAATAATGCCAAGAAATTATAACACTTCCCTCTCCATTTAAACCTATTTTTTTAAAAAAATGTATGGCTGTATGTATAACATGTTTCGTTATAAATTTTTAGAAAATATTTTCATATTCAAATAATTTATGTTGTAAATGCACAAGAGCAATATTTTGAGGTAAACTTATGCCAGCCCGTCCCCCAGAGCTGACATCAACTATAAACCACCATTATTAACTGTAATAAGTTGAAACTTATACAAAATACCCATTTACTTTTGGTAAAATCAGTCTGATTTCAAATTGCGAAACATTAAAGTACCTCATTTGGCTTGTTTCTACTAGTTTATCATCGTGATATCCCTTTACTGCGTATTCTCGAACATTACTAGATTCGTTGGGACGAAATCTCGTTGGGACGAAATCTCGTTCGGACGAAATCTCGTTGGGACGAAACCTCGTTGGGACGAAACCTCGTTGGGACGAAATCTCGTTGGGACGAAATCTCGTTGGGACGAAATCTCGTTAGGACGAAATCTCGTTGGGACGAAATTTATTGGGTTGTTTAACGTGATATGCCTCACATTGCCAATATGCTTGCCAACCCGGCTCACCGTATGTGAGCAAAAGCGAGTATGACATCATACAGTCCATAACCAATTCACCGAATACAGTCCATAGCCAATATTTTATGACTGAATAAATGCGAATGTTGCGGTGAAGTATAAGGCATAAGACATAAGTGGTTCGCCATCTTCGTTGACGAAAACCATTGATGTTGGTTCATTATAGCGATGTTGATCTGATTGACGATCGCGCTTCACAATAACATTTGTATACAACAATGGCGTCTGCTTTGAGTTTACGGGGGAGGGGGGGATATCCATCTTGACACCAATTGTTTTCACTGGATGTCACACAGTATTCCGTACGAAAATGCGCTATTTATAGAGCGTTCCGGAGAGACTGACAGAACACGGCTATTATATTATAGATTAGTGGTTAAGCCGTTCGCCTTGACCTCAAGAAGTTGGAGGTTCGAATCCCGCCAGCGACGTTATGTTTATGAAGTGGATTTTTCCGGAGATCTCTGTGGATTATCGCTTAAACTTTGGAGGTACGTGCCGCTTCGTGATGGAGTGCGTATAGGGGGGAGTGACCCGAGTACACTGAAGTCAATCCTCTACCCCTTTTTCTTGTTCATTCTCTATTTTAAATATTAGTATTGTCAGTAAATGACAATAATCATATTTATTTTTATTACATATACGCGAACCTAAATTACGTTAGGTCCTTTATAACGAATAAATCCAAGACCATCTGTAAAATGACATCTGCAAACATTGCTTTGATCGCTGTTACCACTCAACTTTTATAAATAACCCCACGTTGATCAATTAAAACCCCGAGATAACTCCACAATATATTTTTCAATGTAAATAAGGCATATGTCCAGGTAATTAGGGACCTATACCTTAACAAAAGGGTGAAGGAATTCACTTATATACGTGGGCATTCTTATCATTTCCATTAAACCTTTGGTGTCAGTTGTTTTTTTTCTAAAATCGTATGGCGTGTGGATTATTTACTCGGTGTTTTTAACATAATTTCTAGGATTTATTTTAAAATACTAAGAATAAAGCACATTTGGCCAAAAAAAAACCCCAAGTACTACAGACACCAACCACCAGATCTAGTGGAAATCCCCACTGTGGCATCACTACTTGTTTTTTTTTTTTTTTTAAATCTTGTACTCTGGGAAGTAACTCTGATGTCGCAAAAAACTAAAGATAGAGTAAACATAAAAATAATTTATGCAACAGAGGGATAATATTTCTTTTTTCCCCTTTCGGACCCCGGTACTACACGGTCACAACACCATACAAATGTCGGATGTGTTGGGTCCTTATACGAATATATCGCAGCAATGCAATACACATCGATTTTACTCACTACTGGGTTATATCCTGATAGGGGCCCAGAGATGTCATGCACACCAGAGTGCACAGGCCGGCGCTACATAACTGGTCGAGCATCAGGGTCAGCGAACCACAGCTGGCCAAGACCCTCAGTACACTTCCACGCAGTGGGCCTGGAAACAGGAGTGCAGCAATCCTGCTGTAGCCTGGCCAAGTACTAGGGATCGAAGATACGGGAATACCAACCCGGCCCCAAAAAATGCTGGCTGAAGACGGATGTGTCAGGTCGAAAGGCGCAGATAACGCAGCTTGCTGTAAAACATGACACAACGCAGATCACCCTCATACGTCCTTCTCAGGACGGTCAGCGGAATGCTTTCAGAGGGTCCGCCGCAAGGCGTACGACGAAGAAGAAGAAGATATCCTGATAGTAAGCAGGAGTCTGAGAACAAACGAAACATTTTAAAAAAATTAATAACAAGGCATGAGTACTGTCCTCTTTATAAATATTGGTAACACTTATACCTATTTTCGTTTATCTTGATATTTGTCTGTGTTTCCTAAGCCCTCACATTTCCAGTATTGGTTTGCTTTCAGGTACTGGATCCTTATCTCTTGATTCTGTCTATGATAAACTGTTGGTTGCTGATCCAACGGTTCACGGGCTCATGCCCTTAGACCAAATGCTATTGTGTGATACATGAATGTGTTTGTAAGCTGTTCTTTTGTATTCTTCTTCTTCTTCTGCGTTTGTTCTCAAACTCCTGCAGATTATCAGGATGTAGTCCGGAGAACGGAATGTGCTGTGTCATGGTTTACATCATTGCTGCGATATCTGCGCCTTTCGATCTGACACATCCGACTTCAGCAAGGCTATGGGTCACTGACCCTATATGGGATGGTACAGCCAACTCCATCCCACAACCTCCTTAGTCGCCTTTTACGACATGCGTGGAAGGTAAACAGTGTTGATATTCTTTGCTCCCCTTTCGGGAACCGGCAACCCACGGGCGGTATTTTGTATGAGAACTGTTCGCTGGTATAGCAACCTGACCCAGGATTAGTTCAACGTGCAAATAATGTGAGCCTTGTTTTCTTTCCAGATGTGTCGTAGGAGACAACTAAAAAAAGGTAGAAACAGACCGGCGACCTGTTATCTGTGCAAAAAGTCTTCAATGCTATTACATGTTTTCTCTTGAGTTAGTTACTTCATGTTGTCTATCGTGACCAAAGATGAAGACTTGCGGAAATTTCACATGCGCCACTTTCGTTTTGTGGCAGACTCGTACGTGGCAGTGAATGCTAGGTGTGGCAACACTGTAGGTGGATCACCAGACCTGACAGTAGAATGATGAACTGGTTGGCCTAGATGTGTATTTCTCATGGCATGATCTTATGACTCTGTGATACTGCTACATAGGAATGACTCTGTGATACTGCTGTTTCCGAATAACTCTGTGGTACTACTACATCGGAATGTCTCCCTTCAGCGACTAGACACGTATTCACTCTCCCCAACACAGGTATGGCTTTGTGACCGCAAGCCTTAAACTTGTTTGTCTGTCATATTCGTTGCTCGCTGAAGGTGTTCTGTGCTTTTGTCAGCAAGGTTATGAACGATCAAGAGCACTGTTGCCGCTAAGCTGCGCTACCGTGCGCTAGCGCACACAATTTCATCCCTTAGTACATGGAGTATGAATATGGCACACAAAAATTACATATTTATGTAAAAGTTACTATAATATAATTTAGAACTTGTATATAGAAAAAAAACTGAAGAAGATTAACTTTTTAGGTAGATAGTTAACCCAGAAAAGATGTTACTTAAAATTTATCGGCCAATAGAAATATTTTTGTGCTGACATGTACTCTTTATTTAGAAGAAGATTTTGTAAAAATGCACATTTTTACAGCTAAAATGATTACTTATCATCATCATGATACCTGTCACATCGATGAGATACTTTCGACATCTCGGAAGCGGTTCTGACGTGAAGAGGAGATGGTGAATAAGAAAGAATAAAGAGTTTTGTGTTTGCCTGGTTTCCCCGAGAGCCTTGTCCGAAAATACGAGACAGAAGGCGAGGGTAAAAACACACTTGAAATATCTAGTGTGTTTAAGACTAACCTCAGGAAATATTAAAGAATGTGATCGATACAATAATGAACACTAGCAAACATGTGTCAGTTCACACACTACGCATGTGGAACCTACACACTAGAGATACGTTCGCACATATACGGTACTATAACATACAGATATACGTTCAAAAATGTACAGACGGTACACGCATACGTAAATCATGACTTTCTTCAATGTAAGACTTACTGACTAATAGAAAATCCAACTTTCTTAATTATTCATTTGATTTCTTCTTCTATGTTTGTTCTCAAACTCCTGTAGATTAGCAGGATGTTTACCAGAGAATATAATGCGAGGTGTCATGGTTTACAACATTGATGTGATACATGTGCCTTTCAGCTTGCCACATCCAACTTCAGCATGGCTTCTGTGTCACTGTGACACTGTATGGGATGGGATGGTCAATTTCACCTCATAACCTTTCTTATCCTCCTCTTACGACATGCATGAAAGGTAAACACTGTTGCTGTTCTCTTCTCCATTTCAGTTGCTGGCCACACATAGGCTAGTCATTTGACTATTACCGTAATTTGCATTAGTCAATATGATTATACTTTGTGTGAAGGTCAACGAAAATTACGGCAATAGCACAATTTGTACAGTTTAAACGGGTCTGCCGCCTGTAGTTGTGAAATTCTGCCTAGGTAGTAACATTACCACCTGTATTTGTGAATTTCTGCCTGGACAAACTAGACAGAAGCCAAGTGACTACCCAACGTCCGTCAGGGGGTGAAATGGTACATATTGTGATAACACAATACATGTTTTGTTGTTGCTAAATTACAAAATATGGGGCATAATTCTGTTAATTGCCCATTGCCCTGGGACTCCTAAGTCTCACTGTGAATTGCATAAGTCTGATTGTTAATTACCTAGGGCCTGGTTCATGGGTCTCCTGATTGTAGCTACTCGCATTGCATTCCGTAAAAGGCGACAGTCAGCTGTGTTTGGAGTGTTATACCTTAACCAATGATCTGCCCTGTGATGGAGCATGTTGAATATCAATGCCTAGACTGCTGGGAAGAAATCAATCTTTTGATCTACAGAATGATTCGATATTGCAAGAACATCACAACAAAGCCACTCATTTCCTTTTCAAGGATATGAACACTGTCTCGTTAAACATTATACCCACGATACGTGAAACAGTTATCTGGGACTTGAAAAAAAATTAAATTAGGTTAATGATAATGATGACGACGACGATGATGGTGAATATGAAATCATTCATTTAACTGTGAGTATGTAGTTCTTGACAGCTCATAGCCTTTCTGACAAAGGCACATGCTCTTTTCATTTGTACAATTGACGCGACACCCACTCATATAATGCCTCAACGACATGATATGTGTCAGCAGCAACTACGCTAGCAGCAGCAGAAGAAATTACACTAAGAAAAGCAGCAGCAACTACGCTAACAGCAGCAGAAGGTATTATACTAACATAAGCAGCAGCAACTACGCTAACGGCAGCAGAAGGTATTACACTAACAAAAGCAGCAGCAACTACGCTAACAGCAGCAGAAGGTATTACACTAACAACAGTTTAAGCATCTTTGCTAACAACAAAAGCAGCAACTACGCTAACAGCAGCAGAAGGTATTATACTAACAACAGTTTAAGCATCTTTGCTAACAACAGCAGCAGCAACTACGTCTACACCTGAAGAAGTAATTACACTAACAACAGGGGTGCAAAGGGAACGCATTGCTCTAGGCGGACCCAGGGTTAGCAGATAACCAAGATCCCAAATGTACCTCCACGCGGTGCACCCTGGTAACAGAAATACAGCAGCTCGTGCTGATTCTGGCCAAATCATTTGGGGATCGTGTCCGAAAATGTGGAGGTAGCAGATGGAAAGAGATTTGCCTGCACAAGAGACAGACAATATCTCCGACACCACCAGCATCACCACATATAGCGACACTGTCGCCATACAGTGAAGCTAGTCAGTCCAGTCCGAACATTGGAGGGGCGGCCAATGTAAAATGCACGAAAAAGTAGATGCATGGCGAGAAACATAGATTTCATACCGAGTACAATGAAACAATGAAAGGGCAGAACAGCGCTAGAGGGCAGCGCGAACTGTAAATAGAAAGTGAAAAGTCCATAGGAAAGGGGAACTACAAGCTCCGTCAGCTCGAGACGAGCTTCTAGCTACCTGTGTTCCTTACAGGCAGAGACCCAGACCCATCCATTGGCGTTTGGTAAAGCAAGAAGACCTAACCCAACTCTAATGTCGAGCCTTCCTATACCAGAAATATGCTCGCGAAGAGAAAGGGTTCCGTACTCGATGCGCTAAGGCACAAAAGGGACAACGATTTAGCCCTGGCCCAACTCTACTGTCAGGTTTTCCTACACCGGAAATACACCTGAAGAGAGAAAGGGTTCAGTACCTGATGGGCCCAGGCGCTATTGGGACAAGGACGCTCAGCTCTAGAACGCCTTGCTCTCAAACGCGTGGTGTGAGACTCGAACTTGGACAAGGGGTACACGATGTCGGTGAATGACACCTCGGCTAAGAGGGCGAAAGAGCCAGGGTCCAACTCCTCTGTTGAGTTCTTCCCCTTAAGGAACCAGGCTCACGGATGAGAAACGGTTCAGTACCCAATGGGCACAGGCACAGCACGTCCAATTACACGAGACAAGTTCATAGACAGTGGAACACCTCGTTTGAGTCAGACTAAGAGCAAGAAAATAGTCTGGGCGAAGAGTCTCCACTACGCGTGCCTGGAGACAGATATAGAGGCTGTCACAGGCTAAGGGTAGCCCACCCGAATTGTCAAGGCATGCCGAAATCGGATGTGCTAGGCCTACAAGGCGCATAACGGTGGCACAACGTAATCACGCTCCCGGCGGAAATCGCACGGATATCCGTGATGGTTACAATGGAGCGAACGAAAAACAAACAAACAAACACTAACAACAGCTTCATCATCTTCACAAATAACAGCAGCAACAACTACGCTAGCAGCAGAAGAAAACATTACACTGTCAACAGCTGCAACGACACCAACAACAAGAGCAACTACAACAACAACGGCTGCAACTACACCAACAACAGCAGTAGTTATAAAAACAACAACAGCAGCAACTACACCAACAACAGCAGCGACTACACTAACAACAGCTGCAACTACACAAACAGTAGCAGCGACTACACCAACAACAGCTGCAACTATACCAGCAACAGCTGCAGCTACACCAATAACAACAACGATTACACCAAGAACAGCAGCAGCGACTACACCAACAACTGCTGCAACTACACAAACAGCAGCAGCGACTACACCAACAACTGCAGAAAATGCAGCAAAACTTTAGTTGCAATTATTCCAATAACATCTGCAACCACAACAATAATAGCTGCAACTACACAAACAACAACAGCATCGTATACACCAACAACAACAGCAACTACACTAACAGCAGCTGCATCTACACCAACAACAGCTGTGACTACACCAATAACAGCTGTAACTATACTAGCAACAGAGCGACTACACCAACAACAACTTCAACTACACCAACAATAAAGCGACTACACCAACAACAGCTGTATTTACACCAACAACAACAGCGATTACACCAACAACAGCAGCAGCAAATACACCAACAACAGCAGTGATTACAACAACAACAGCTTCAACTACACCAAAAACAGCAGCGACTACAACAACAACAATATCTGCAACTACACCAATAACAGCAACAACTACACCAGCAACATCTGCAAAAACATCAACAACAGCAGCAGCATTTACACCAACAACAACCGCGACTACACCAACAAAAAATTATTACACCAACAGCAGTAAATACTTCAACAACAACTGCAACGTCTCTTAGTTTATAATTTTTTTTCGTTCTTGAACTTTGCAACAATTCTTATCTCCCCGGCTTACATAACATCGCACCTGAAGAATTTTTCATGTCCATCATCGATTTCCAAGTTGTGCACTTCTCGCTGTTGACATCTCCATCATCATTTCTAGTTGTACACCCTCTATTTTTTTCTCATACTCAATTACACTTATGTAAATAGCTATTATCTATCCATTTTTTTCTCTGTCCTCTCTTTCTGTTATTCAATTAAAACAATCATCTGTATCGTTTCTTACTCCGGTTCCATAATTCTTACTTATTTCTTGCTGTCATCAAAACCAAATCTTCCTTTCTCTTCCATACACAAAAAAATCTACTTCTTCTTGTTCTATTTTCTTCCCTCTTCACTCTCTTTCATCTATCACTCTCCCTCTCTCTTCTTCATCTTTTCTTTCATCTATCCCTCCTCTCTCCTCAATTTCTTAACTTTTCTTCTCACTTTATATCCTCTTCTCATCTCTCTCTTCTCCCTCTATCCAATTAATCTCCTCCTTCCCTCTCATCTCTCCTCCCTCTATCCCCTTAATCTCATCCTTCCCTCTCATCTCTCTCCTCCCTCTATCCCCTTAATCTACTCCTTCCCTCTCATCTCTCTCCTCCCTCTATCCCCTTAATCTACTCCTTCCCTCTCATCTCTCTCTCCTCCCTCTATCCCCTTAATCTACTCCTTCCCTCTCATCTGTCTCTACCACACTTCTATTTCTTCTTTCTATCACCTCTACCATCACACATGTAGCCTCTCTCTATCTTGTCTTTCCCCTTCCTTTACCACCTACTTCCTATATCATCTGTTTCCTCTCACCTCCTTTTGTTTATTGGTGCATCTTTTTTTGCATTTTCTATTTCCGATTGTATTATATTTGATTGTAGGTTTGCTAGTCTTTTATACCGGTGAATAAACCTGCTTTTCTTCAACCTTCTACTGGCTATGTCACCGAATCTTGCCTTCATTGGATGTTCTGGCATGCTCTTGCTTTTCTCTGCATAGATCGTGGTCTTGGTGTCCCGCCTGTAAGGTAAGGGGATAATGCCTGTAATAGTTTCCATTTCATTTATGGCGGATGTCTTCATGTCACCTGTGATAAACCGATGTGCATTAAAAAAAACGTTCAAATGCTAATTATCTCATTATCTGTCGTTATAATAATTTCAAATATTTACATTTCTGTAACACCGCTTCCCACAACCACTACCTCCAGCATAAAACTGATTCGTGAGTCCCCATAATGTTAAAGAAATTTCGAGTTTTATCCTCTGCAAAATGTTGTACCAACCTTGGAGGTTAACCGGACCACTTTGAGAATCACTGGTCTAGATTCTAGATCTTCATTTCTCTCTGTTCCTTTTTCTGTTACTGATCCCTTTCTCAAGTTTCCATTCTCTGCAGGCGAACTTTATTCTACCTCCTCCCCTCCCAACTTTTCATTTCTTAATAACGTATGTTCCTCTCACAGCTAACACTCAATTTTTATATTATAGATCAGCGCTTCCCAATCTTTTTTTTACCATGCCCCACCAAAATATTTCTAACATTCTGACCCCCCCTCCCCATGTACAATATACATATTTTTTAAATATTAAAAATGAAATTAACCCTGAACATTTTTTCAAATTGCCCATCCCCCACTCCACCCCGAACAATCAAACTGCCCCAATGTGGGATGGGCCCCCAACGTTGGGAAACACTGTTATAAACGCACAGACTTCGAACTTGCCTCACGCTCGTTAAGTCAAGCGCACACAGTTAAAGAAACGCTTATTCGTTTTAACAGTTACTTCCCTTTCAGAAAGGTGACGTCCCTTGCACAAATAGGAACGACAATCAATATTTGTCAGTTCTTTTAAAGTGCAGTTTCAACAAAATAGAAATGAGATTTAGTCGCAGGAATAAAATCAAATTTGTAATTTAAAAAATCGTACTGAAAATGAAAAGTTTTAAAATAAAGAAATCAATAGAAACCAAGCAAGTTGTCACACATGAAAATCTGAATATTCGTTTCTTCTGTCAACTCTCTCAAATTACACTAGAATACCAGGATGTCATCCGGACTTTGTCGTCGCCATGGTTTACCGCTTTGCTGTAATGTTCCCGCCCAAATGCGTGACACATCCGACTTCAGCATGACTTGTGGGTCACTTTGACCTCTGTGGAAGGAAATTACACTAACAACAGCAGCAGCAACTAAGCTAACAGCAGCAGAAGACTTTTCCCCCAAACCCTGCTTAGTCTCTTCTTACAGTACGCACTGCAGATAAACAGTGTTGCTATTACTTGCTCCCATTTCTTACCCCATCAAAACACGGGCAAAACAGTTATTTAATACAGCACATTTGGTTTATTTAAATTATTTCATACAACACACATTTGGTTTGGTTAAATAATTTAATACAACACATTTGGTTTGGTTAAATAATTTAATACAACACATTTGGTTTGGTACAATTATTTGATACAAAACATTTGGTTTGGTTCATTTATTTGATACAAAATATTTGGTTTGGTTCAGTTAATTCATACAGCACATTTGGTTTGATTAAATTATTTAATATGGCACATTTGGTTTGGTTAAATCAAATTTACCTCTTATGCTGTTGTAAGCTGGTTTCAACCACAGTCGTCAGTCTAATATGTTTATGTAAAAACTTTCAACCATAAAATAATAAGGGTGACCGTGGTTCAGGTAATATTGTCACCAAGCCGTCCAATTCAATAGAGCACATTAATCCAAATAAACTATAAATATACAAAACTTGTTATGCCATTCGCTAAATTGTCCAAAAAAAGTGGCGAAATGTAAATTCGATAAAGTGCTGTTTTTGCTGTAAAGTAAGAAATCGATTATGCCGACTCTGCATTGAATGATTGGCTGGGAGTTCCTTTCTACAGCACCACTTTCAACAGAGCAGTGTCCTGATTTGATTCTGAGTGATTAGGGCATTTTCATTTCTTTGTCTCATTTGTTCTCATTCCTATCCGTCTAATCCGTGTCTGTTCGTTTTGCAATCAAATCAACATCATTTTTGGGGGTTGGGTGGAAGGAGCAGATTATTTTTTATATGGTAAAAATAAGAAATAGATAAGAGTTGTTGACAATATCAAAGTACACATTAAACTAACAATAACCACAGAAAAATACAACGTTTCGACTAAAATATCTTTATCAGGACAAAAACAAACAAAAAAATCAATATATGGCAAAGAGAGACCAAAAAAAAAAATAATAAGTATGCAACTGAGCGAGGTCAGCTATAACATCTAGATCAGTTTGTGTTTGTTAATTTGTTTAAATAACAAGAATTACTAGCAATTGAACTGTTATCTACGTTTGTTTACACAACGCTGCGCAGTGAGATGAAAGGTAGAAAATAGAGATGAATATCATTGCGTCACAGTTACATTGAATATCATTGCGTCACAGTTACATTGAATAGCAATGCGTCACAGTTACATTGAATATCATTGCGTCACATTTACATTGAATATCATTGCGTCACAGTTACATTGAATATCATTGCGTCACAGTTAAATTGAATATCATTGCGTCACAGTTACATTGAATATCATTGCGTCACAGTTACATTGAATATCATTGCGTCACAGTTACATTGAATATCATTGCGTCACAGTTACATTGAATATCATCAAATTAAATACTATCTTAGTCACGTGTATCACGCATGCGCAGTCTGGTATAATTTGTGTGTCTAGCCTTCTTTCTTCCCGCCA
This sequence comes from Meghimatium bilineatum, assembly GCA_034231615.1. Classification (NCBI taxonomy): domain Eukaryota; kingdom Metazoa; phylum Mollusca; class Gastropoda; order Stylommatophora; family Philomycidae; genus Meghimatium; species Meghimatium bilineatum. The sequence continues at coordinate 74,745,769 of CM067321.1, read as the reverse complement.
TTCACCAGCTGTATATGAATCGATAAAACACGGTAAATAAACAAGTTTTAAACAACCTAATAATTTATGTTTAGAGTCATTAATTGTTGTTTATATAAACATTAACATATCTTAATGTTGTTTAGTTGCTGCATTATCATGAAACACACATAAACACATGTGTTCACATGTGACCGCAAGTTGTGTCGTCCCTACTTATAGTTTTTGATGTATACTTGTATGTTATCCTTGACTAAGATCTTTTGGTCGAAACGTCCATTTGTGAGTATGCCCATGTGTCTTTCGTATTATTAGCAAAACTGCATTACCCGTTGGATTTCAGTGCATTAAATGTGTTAGGTAAAAATTATATTATAACAAGATAATTTAAAACAGCCACTGCCATTTTTAAGTGTCATTCATACGTTTTCAGCCGGCAACGCGAATGATATCTACCCAAAACTACTGTGTGTTTATAAATTGCGACAGCAACACTTATTTGGTTCGTTTTTTATAACATTACAATGATATTAAAACTATAATAATTCATTTTCTTTGTGCTGATAATATGGAAATAAAGAATTTCTTATCTCTATTCCTGATGCTTTGTTTCATTTCAGCTTTCCATTAGTCTAACCTACTACAATAAATCATTGGAGTTTTCATCCATTTTGCTTCTAGTAAGTACGAATTTTTAATAAAGAGTATGATTTTGAAATGTGGTTGTGGTATGCTTAATGTACAAGATTGACAGTTGTGTGGAAACGAAACATAAATATTTTATAAAACATTTACGACAGCTTGGAATATTCATTGACCAACGAAAGACTATCACAGTGAATGACATGTTTTATGTTTTTTAAAATTGAGATCATATTTAGCACAATCGTACTATTCTGCATAGTATTTTAAATTCTGGATTTTATGAGCCCAAAATAAGAACTAGAACATACATATTGGATAGTTATAAGAACTAGAACATACATATTGGATAGTTATAAGAACTAGAACATACATATTGGATAGTTATAAGAACTGGAACATACATGTTGGATAGTTATAAGAACTAGAACATACATATAGGATAGAAATAAGGACTAGAACATACATATTGGATAGTTATAAGAACTAGAACATACATATTGGATAGTTATAAGAACTGGAACATACATGTTGGATAGTTATAAGAACTAGAACATACATATTGGATAGAAATAAGGACTAGAACATACATATTGGATAGTTATAAGAACTGGAACATACATATTGCATAGAAATAAGGACTAGAACATACATATTGGATAGTTATAAGCACATTCTTTCTAGGTTAATGTGGTAGGAATATAGTCATCATCATCAGGTGCCATGCCGGCTGGCGTAGGCGGTTATGGCTCTCCACAGCTCTCTGTCCACAGTATTATGTATCAAAGTCGTTGTTGTTTCCTTGCTGTGCCAGGTTGTCAAACTGTCTAATATTTTCTCACGTTGTCGCCCTCTGTCTCTGTTGCCTTCAATTTTGCCTGTTGTGACTATGTTCTCTAAACCTGCCTGTCTTATGAAGTGGCCAAAATAAAGAAGATTGCATTTTTCTTATGTTGTTGATTAAGGTCCGCTTCACATTTGACTCTTTCAACACCTCTACATTAGTTTTTCTGGCAGTCCATGATATTCTCACCATTCTTCTGTAGAACCACATCTCTGTTGCCTCTAATTTCCAACTTTCCAGTCTGTTTATTGTCCAAGACTCGCACCTATATATTAGTATAGGGGTTATATAGCACTGCAGAACTCTCTCACCTCTAATGACAAAGTATATATTACACAGACCTATAGCATATAATTAATTCATACACTTTGATATGAATATTGTATTTATGTACCCACATCATTTGTATGCAGGTTGTATGCAGGTTGTATGCAGGTTGTATGCAGGTTGTATGCAGGTTGTATGCAGGTTGTAATGTTATTACTATTAACTTATCAGATCAACTATTGTGTAACAGCTAACTTTAGATGACATGTAACTGTAACTATTGTGTAACAGCTAACTATAGATGACATGTAACTGTAACTATTGTGTAACAGCTAACTATAGATGACATGTAACTGTAACTCATGTCACTGTCCTAATAGTTTGTTCTGGTAGACCGCGATTCTGGTTGTGACAAATGCATGAGAGCCTAACATCAGGTAATCATCATTGTTCATCAAGTGACATATTCTTTCCAGAACGTAGTCTTTCCTATGGATCTCTTGAATTCTCCACGATCTTGTTGCTCTGCATCTTCTAGTGACATGCGCAGGCATTCTTGAAAGTCTTTTGTCCAGCGGCGTCTTGGTTGGCCTTTACCCCTGTTTCCTTCTATCATTTCGTCAATTAACACTCTGTCCATGCCGTCGTGTCTCTTAATATGACCGAAAAATAACTAGCATTTTCTTTAATATAGTGTTCAGAAGCCAGCCTTCCTGGACGTTAATTGTTCGTAACACCTCCTGGTTTGTTTTCTTCGCCGTCCATGGTATTCTCAAAACTCTTCTATAACACTTTAACTCAAATGATGTTATTCTCTTGGACACTGTTTTATTTGGTGCCCATGCTTCACATCCATATGTCGCCATAGGAAATCAACAACATTGTTATTCCTCCATAATTGGAGTGTGCCCTTGGATGACAGAAATTGCGTACCAGACTGCGCCACCAATCTCCACGAACATGGATAATTGTTTGGATGCTATGGACACATCTGACATGACAGGATGCTGGGCAGGAAAGTTGAAGCTTGTGACTCACATTTTGCATGTTGCGCAAATGTAGAAGTCACAAAACACTGTAAGATGTATTACATCATGGCGGAATTAGTGGAATGCTAAAAGAACAAGACCTGTGGAAATTATGAAATCTCAGGTGAAATGATGAAATCTCAGATGAAATGATGAAATCTCAGGTGAAATGATGAAATCAGCTGACGACAACTCCTTATGTTACCTACTTGCTATAATGAACTATATGTACCGAACAGAATCCCCTCAAAAAGACGAAACATGATGTAATCTTCAAACTACCAAAGAAAGGAGACTTGTCAAACTGCAACTCCGCCGAAGACGGATGTGTTAGGCCATTGGCGCAAATAAAACGGCGACACAACGCATTTCCATTCTCTGGACTACATCCTGCTGGAAATCTAGTAGGACATTGGTCCTGCTACAAGAGAATAAAGCAGGAGTTTGAGAATGAACACTGAAGAAACTGCAACAACTGGCGTGGGATTACTTTACTATCGATCCCAGGAAAAAAAATGTGTAGCATCGTAATGTAAATAATGAAAAAAACTGTTGATCAAAGACTTAGAGAAGAGCAGGCTGGTTTTAGACCTAATCGTTCGTGTGTAGACCCATATCTTCGCTCTTAGAACGTTATCCGGACTACATCCCGCTAATCTGCAGGAGTTTGAGAATGTTATCCGGACTACATCCCGCTAATCTGCAGGAGTTTGAGAACGTTATCCGTAGTCGTAACTTTAGATAACAGTTACCATGTTGTTCCGACAGGCCGACGTTGTGCTTGAACTAGTTACGAGCACGGCGTGGGTGGGCGGAACAACAAAGAAACCTGTCGCAAGGACCAGAGTTGTGCCGTGATGTCGACGTCTGTTTTGGCGGCATTGGACTCCAAACCCAATGAGTCGAATGGCTGCTGGAACAGATGGCGGAGCACTTATGGGAATACCTCACATGCTGTGAGGCCAGTTTTCTAATCAAGAATCAAGAAGAATCAAGAGAATCCGACTATTCCTGCTAATCTGCAGGAGTTTGAGAACGTTATCCGGACGACATCCTGCTAATCTGCAGGAGTTTGAGAACGTTATCCGGACTACGCCTGCTAATCTGCAGGAGTTTGAGAACGTTATCCGGACTACGCCTGCTAATCTGTGGGAGTTTGAGAATGAACACAGAAGAACAAGATGTTTAAAAATAATTTTCTTCTTATTGATTACGTACTGATACGATTTCCTTCCGGGTAGACCCATTCGTACATAGTCTCCTCAAGCAGATGGCGAAAAGTTGTTTGCTGATGGTTCCTGTGGCTCGCTGATTGACGACGTTTCTGATTCTGCCGCGCAGGCGTCTAGTGTTACTAGCTCCAGATTTAATGACGAATTTCTCCAATCTCAACTCTTATGACATGCATGGAAGGTAAGCGATGTTGTTATTCTTTGCTCCCCTCTCCGGCGCCGACAACACAAGGGTGAACTTCCCATCTATTGGAGCTTTGACTGCCAGCTTGTCTTTTCTTTCGTTACTGCGAACATCTACTTGTCCTGAGCAGTAAATCCAATTTTAACTAACATCATCATCAGGTGTCATATTCCTTCCTAGAACATTGTCTTTTCAATTGATGTCCTGAAACCCGACTCTATCCACTGCCAATCTGCATGCCTCCTCAAATAATATCATCATAAGTCTTTGGTGTCATTTGTCTATCTCCTAGGTCTACCTCTTCTTCTACTTCTTCCTGGAATTCTGCCTTCTAATATGCATCTTTCCATGTCATCGTATCTTTTTGTATGTCCGAAAAATTGCACTTATGTAAAATTGTATTCACCAATAATCCTTCCTCAATATTCAGTATATTCATCATATTCAAAACCTCACTGTTCTTTATTAACTAATATCAATAAATAAATATTCAATATTGTTTCTAAAAATTAAAATAAAATATTAATTATTTGCAGACAATATATTTGAGTCAACGGTTTGGGAATTTTATTTTAACGAAGACGAAATAATTTTTTAGCTCTGAACAGATAGGTAGCACTTGACGGTCCATTAACCTTTCTGGCATATATCACATGTCCTTCTTAGCTGTGTAACTGCGGCGACACAAAGGCTCATATAAGATCTCAAAGACATGGAATACAAGGCATGTCTACATTATTGCATTGTTCACATCCAATTTTCGTGCAATCCTTCATTCTAGGGGCCAAAGTGCTGACGTAATTAATGGGCAGCCTATTGTAAAGTGTGCCCACTTTCATAATTATTGGCTTTCTTTCCTTTTATTTTATCCATTTTTATATTTTGTTGGCGCCCCTGTGTTGCCGGGGCCCGAAAGAGGAGCAAAGAATTGCAACACTGTTTACCTCCCCCCCCTTTCTTGCCAACATTTTTTTTCACGCTCCCTCTCCAATTTTGTTGATGTAATCCATGGAAAACCCCTCAAACACAATATTCCCCAACGAAATATTCTTCTTCTTCTTCTGCGTTCGTTCTCAAACTCCTGAAGATTAGCAGAATGTAGTCTGGAGAACGGAATGCGTCGTGTCATGGTTTACAGCATTGCTGCGATATCTGCGCCTTTCAGCCTTTCACATCCGACTTCAGCATGGCTTTGGGTCACTGACCATATATTGGATGGGACAGCCAACTCCATCCCATAACCTCATTAGTCGCCTTTTATGACATGCATGGAAGGTAAACAGTGTTGCTATTCTTTGCTCCTCTTTCGGGCCCCGGCAACACACGGGGGCCAACGAAATATAAAAATAGATATAATAAAAGGAAAGAAAGCAAATAATTATGAAAGTGGGCAAACTTTACAATAGGCTGCCCATTAATTACGTCAGCACTTTGGCCCCTATTTTGTCACCCCCCCCCCCATCCATCTTGTCAACAAATTGTCAAGAATTCAAGGACCCTCTTCTTAACTACGTCAAACACAATGACACTCCCTCCCCCCACACCTCTACTAAAAAGAAATTTTAGTGCATTAAAAACATTCAACAAACCTACATGGTTAATTTTCAAATTTATCGAAATTATTTTTACGTTTCTAATAATTTAATTAGTATATGTAAAAAAAAGAAAACATTGTTAAAATCGATTTTCGTGAACCCACTATCAAACTTTCATATCCCCCTGATACTATATCAATATCAAATACTATATCAATATCAAATACTATATCAATATCAAATACTATATCAAAACTTTCATATCAATTGCTGATATCAGTATGGACAAAGCCAGCATTATTTTTGGTGTAAATGATTCACATTTTTTGGGTGGTCTAAGGGCGATAATCTGTAGATATGGGAAAAGTATTTCACGTTAAGGGAGTTAAAAACTAAACCGGGTGTCTTATGCAAATGAAATCAATGACTGGACTTCAGATGTTTTGTTAGTCTTCTTCTGCGTTCGCTCTGAAACTTTAGCACACTTACAAGATGTAGTCCGGAGAACGGAGTAAATTGTGTAATGCATTCTTTGACAGCTTTGTTGCAATATCTGCGCCTTTCAACCTGAAACATCCTTAAATAACTTAAACGTGAAATTATAGTTGTGTGACGACGTTGGAAGCATATTGTGATGGCATTGTTTTCAAGGAACTACTGAACCTAAAGGAAGGAGAAGACGTCACAACAGTAAACACTACAACTGCAAGCCTAGATCCAAATACCCCACCGAAGACGGATGTGTCGGGCCATTGACGCAAATAAAACGGCGACACAACGCATTTATATTCTCTGACTACATCCTGCTGGAAATATAGTAAGACCATGGTCCTGTTACAAGAGAGATACAGCGGGAGTTTGAGAATGTCCTGTTACAAGAGAGATACAGCGGGAGTTTGAGAATGAACGATGAAAAAGAAGAGATTTAAATATAATAATATCGGAAATAGAAAATGCAATAAACAAGGCGGCAGCCTCTGATAACATACAAACAGAACTAATCAAAGCAGTAGCAGAGAGCGGGTACAAATGGCTACACAGACTTTTCAATGTAATATGGAAGAAACAAGAAACAACAGAAGACTTGAGAAACGCGACAATCATTCCCATATGGAAAAAATAGGGGAACATTTTTAAACAAAATATTAGACCAACGATTACGATCATACATTGAATCACAACTTAAAACACCTAAATGGGCTTCCGTGAAAACAAAAGCTTTAAGGATACTACCTTTACACGTAGACAGCTAACAGAAACAGCCACAGAAAACAACAAAAAATTATACATCGCATTCGTCGACCAACAAAAGCCCTTCGACAGAGTAGACAGACAACAACTATGGAAAATTTCAATATACGGAGTACCAGAACATTTAATCAAGATCTGCAAGAACATTTATGCTAATAGCCAATGTGAAGTAAGAACAAATACAGGAGTGTCTAATAAATTTCAAATCCAATCAGGAGTTCGCCAGGGATGTGTCCTATTCCCCCCCCCCCTACATTTTATAACATATATCGACCACATATGTAAACTAACAAGTACAAACAAAGAAAATTACATAAAAGACAAATTGAACGAACTCCTCTTTGCAGACGACCAAGTACTAATAGCGACTTCAGAAGAACAATTGCAAGACCATATGAACAGACTCCACACAACATGTTAAAAATGCAACTTGAAGATTAATATTGAAAAGAACCGAAATAAATGCAATAGCAAAGAAAGAAATATTAATTTCTCCATCGATAATCAACAACTTAAACAGGTAAAGGAGTTCAATTACTTAGGAAGCATTATATCCAGTGAAGAGAAAACCAGTAAAGAGATACAAAATAGATGCCAACACAACATACCAGGTCCTAGGACAGATGACACGTATTTTCAAGAATAAAAATGTAAACATCAACACTAAAGTTGCATTATACAAGATTATTATTATTCCATCACTATGCTACCAGTGCCAAACCTGGACAATGACAGCACAAGACAAAAGAAAAATAGTGACAACAGAAATAACATGTCTACGAAGAACACTCCGAGTGTCATTAAGAGATTGAATTAGAAACGATAACATCCGACAGATAACCAAAACAATACCAGTATTGGAACACATCAAAAGACAACATATCAAGTATTTTCACACACTTCCAGACTACCAACAGATAGCATGCCACAAATGGTCATGACAAATAGACACCACGGCTATAAATATCATCGAGTCGGATGGCTACTGGAACAGAGCGCGGAGCACTTATAGGAATGCCCCACGTGCTGTGAGGCCAGTTTCTAATCAAGAATCAAGAATATAGAATCTAGGTGGTTTAATGTACTTGGATGCAATCCTGGTAGAAATTTCTATTTGTTATTGTTTTTGGCTATCTCCATCTTGTGTTATTTTGTTCCGTAAATAGGCAAAGTTATCAACTGTCTGTATAGTTTGTCCGTTGAGGATGATTTTCAAATTACGGTTAGTAAAATTCATGATCGTCGTCTTGAAAGTGTTGATTTGTCGAGTTACCGTCCAGTTGTTACATATTTTTTAAATGGGAGAGAACTGCAAAAGTCAAGCATGTTTTTATTGATGTGGTTATTCCTCTTGCAATGAGCACGTGACGCGTCCGATAGGAGAGGTAAAGAAAGCAAGGAAGGGAACTGGTCACCACAGCTTACAGTTGCTACGACTTAGTACATGAATGGTTATTTTCATCCCTGACGGCAGGTTGCTGTCAGGGACATAACTTTACCTTATATAGCTCTTGCTTCTCAACTTCTCATATACGCGTGTCCGTGCATGGAACGGACATGCTTCATCAAACATATCTGTAATGACCTGTCCGCCGACCACCACCTTTTGATGTCGTATGATCAAGCCATTCCACTGTTTACTGTTCTTACCTGTAACATTCGGCACACTATAAACTGGGCATCAAAGCTCCTGCATCCCGTGTGTTGATGCGCCTCACAAGAGGAGAAAAGAATATCCGGTACAGTAAAAGTAGACGCCACCATGTAGTCGAGCTATTTCTCTTGTCTATGTAAATGTTATGTTTATCGTTTAATAATTACAATATTTATTTTAGGGTTTGGGTTAGGGTTATGCTAGTTGTTTTTTACATCATCACCATCAAGTGCCGTCTGCGCAGCGAAGTTTGGCTGCAACAGATCTCCAAAATTCCCTGTCTCTTGTTTTGGTGGTGCACTCTGCTTAACTGTAACCAGTTCCTCTTGTGATGTTACTCTCCCACTTGTATCTTTATCTTGCTCGCTTCCTTTTGACTTTACCCTCAAGTAAGGTCTTCAATAAGGTACCATGACTTTTAATATGTCCAAAATATTTTATTTGCCTGGTCTTTATTTCTCTTTGTAGTTCTTTCTTCATATTAAGTGTTTTAGCACCTCTTTATTTGTTTTCTTCTCTTTCCATGATGTTCTCCATATTCTTCTATATACCCCACATCTCAAAGGCATCAATTCTGTCTTCTAATTGTTTATTTACTATTCATGTTTTACATAACTAATCCTAATCCCAACCCTAAATAAATAAATATTTCAATTATTAAACGATAACATGGAATTTACAAATATAAACAAGTTAAATAATTCAACATGTTGCGGCGTCTACTTGTACTGTACCGGATATCCACACTGTCACCTGCCATGCATCTTGTATGAAGCGACTAAAAATACTTGGTGCAGTTAGCTGCTCCATCCCGTTAGGGAAGTTCATAAATTACGTCAAAAATGAGAGAGAGAGGGGATCTGAAAAGATCAACAATACACGTTTCCTTATATGTATATACCTCCAATGTCGGACGTGTCGAGCCGTTGTAGCAAATACACCAACAAAACTACATTGTTTGAAATAGAAAACACCGCCGAAGACGAATGTGTCGGGCCATTGGCGCAAATAAAACGGCGACATAAAGCATTTCCATTCTCTGGACTACATCCTGCTGAAAATCTAGTAGGACCATGGTCCTGCTAGATCCAGCGGGAGTGTGAGAATGAACGCTGAAGAAGAAGAAGAATTAGAAAATTATTTATAGACATCATGTAGTGGGGTTTTTTTTGGTCTTTCTCTACTAAAAACAATTTATTGGGTTTAATAATGTGGACTTAATTAAGCGGGGGGGGGGGGGGGTTAGGGGCTGGATTTGTACATTTATTGACACGGGGAGGGCGTGAGAAATTAGCAAGAAAAAAAATAGATTCATTACGGGGTGCAGTGGTCAGATGTCAACTTTTTAATATTGTGCGTAGTTTCATGCTTTCTTGACATCACTAACCTGCAATTAAAAAGTCGATATGTCTGCATCGATCTGCACGCTATGCACTAAAAGCCTCCATCATCCCCCCTCCCCACTGTCATCGGAGGGCGGCACACGGTATGTAACGGGCAAATCGATGAATATGTCAGTATTCTTAACTACGGTGAAATACTTCATTATCGCTATTTCGTTTCGTTAAATAACGTACATATATTTTTAGTTAAATAGTGGCCCTAGTGGACCCTCACAAAAAAATTGACGTAATTCTACTTCTAGGACAGACTGTGGTCTTACCCGTATGTAGGAGAGTATGCCATGACTTAGATTTCAGCCAATGATGACATAATAAGCCCCACATCTCCCCTCCGGGTTTACAGGATGTATGATGACATAATAAGCCCCACATCTCCCCAAGATATTCTCCGGTTTTACAGGATGTACTGAAGAAAATGAAGATGATCTGTGTCAGCTTCATTTGCGAGAATGGATCGATACATCCGAGTTTGGAGTTAAATAGAGATCTAAAGAGGCATATCGTTGTTGTTCTTCTTGAAATACAGCATGAAAATGTCTATGCTCACTTGTGTAAATAAAAAATGAATGGGTGACTTCTGAGACTCCAGTTGGTCTGCAGAAGATCGTGTCTAGACTGCTGTATTCCCTTAAAAGCTTCTGTATCCGGGCAAAGGATTGACTTCTACGTCACAAAAAGGGGGCGTATCTGTAGTTTGACTTTTCATCAGTAGCATACTTTCAAATTCGTAATTAGTGGAAAGAAGACCACACTAAATATGATGCAGAAGATGGGTATTACCAACAGTGAAGATTAGATCATGTTATCCTGCTGTGCCTCAAAACTGGTCACAACAAAATGAAACATCACCTGTACACGAAATTCAAAATAAGTGCATCTGGGCTTTCCTATTGCAGCCTTGCGAATATGACATCAGAACATATCTTACAAGAATGTCCTCATTATGCAGACCTCAGAAACAAGACATGGCCTACCCCAATTATGGTCGAAGGGAAACTGTATGGCACAGTGAAAACTATAAAACAGGCAGCAGCCTATATTATAGAATCCGAGTCCCAACCTGACTGAGTAATGATCTATTTCATAGATTCCGAGTCCCAACCTGACTGAGTAATGATCGCCGAAGAAGAAGAAGAAGAAAGTCGTAACTGCTGAGTTTTTCATTGGCTGACGTCTGAAGTATATGACAAATGACCAATAGAAATCTTGTTTTCGTCGTTCGCTGTGACAATGTTTGAGGCTTGTTACTTGAGAAAGTCAAGTGTACAGAAAGTGATCATGTGTCTGGGCTGTGGTTGTGACGTAGATTGCAAGAACACGTGACGTAATTCTAGAAGACATGATAGCCTTAAAGAGCGATTGGTATTGGGGGGCGGGGGGGGGGGGGCGGGGTGGGGGGATGAGCAAAAAAGAGAAACCAAGAAGTATACAAGGAATAAATGTTCCAGTGTAGGGTAACAGCCCTAAACAAAAAATGGGTGGCTGGGGTAACACAGGGCAAATATCGAGATGAACAATATATTACACCTATTATGGCGTTTCCAAGTTTCATTAATCGGATTCTAGTTTTGCTGCAGTTATTCTCTATTCTTCTTCCTTTGCCTTCGTTCTGAAACTCCTTCAGATTAGCAGGATGCAGTCCGGAGAACGGAATGCTTTGTATCATGGTTTATATCATTGAAGCGATATCTGCGTCTTTCAGCCTGACACATCCGACTTCAACATGTTTTGGATCACTGACCCTGTATGGAATGTGACAGCCAACTCCATCTCATGGCCTCATTAGTCCCTTCTTACGACATGCATTTAAAGTAAATGTGTTGCTATTCTTTGCTCCAATCTCGGGCCCCGGCAACAAATGGCCTGTTTTATATTTATTATAGGTAATGTATAGGAATTATGTATATTATTAAGAATTATGTTTAATAAATGGATCCGTGTAGCGCAGTGGTTAGCGCACTGGCTTCGCATATGAGTGGTGCTACGTTCATTCCCCAGTTGAGGCGGAGATGTTTTTCTGACCGCAACGGCTCCCGGGTCGACCCAGCCTTAAATGGGTACCGGATTAATCCGGGAAGTAAAGACTACGAGGGGGAGGAGATGGCTACCGCCCTCATTTGCGGAGCCACTGTAATGTGAGATCGCTAACATCTCACACCCCTACGGCAATAATACATGTTATGGGTTACTTTACTTTTTTTACTATAATAACAGGAATTATGTATAATAACAGGATTTATGTATAATAATAGGATTTATTTATAGTTGAATTTTTCATGTCTCTCCCCTCTCCATAATCCCCCTCCACAATCTCCCCCCTCCCCCAACCCTTCTACTGTCTCAAACTTGCTTGTCGTAACTTCTAGAATGTAGCTTTCTTGCACATGCGCCAAGTCATCAAGGAAAGTTTATTTTTAAACACAATTACTGGTCGTGTTAAAAATTCTGACCAAATTCCCAGCAGTCGTGGGTAATTCTAGATGGCGTCGAAAGTTGATTCCGAGAACACGACAAGACGGACGGCACTGGCTTCCGTCACGGGCAGATTAAATTACAATCCAGACGTGGAATCTCGAGGACAGCAGGGACCCCTGGTAGAAATTGGTAGCGTTTCTCTTCTTTTTTGTTTTCCTTTTCTCCAACAAAGATGGATGCTCTTGTAATTTTGAATATTACAATTCGTTCTGGCTACATAATTTCAAGATAGAAGCGTAGTTTAGAGAGACTTTCAAACATTTTAAAGAAATATCAAATATCAAACAAAAGGTTAGCACGTAAATATGCGGCGGGGGGGGGGATAGAGCATCCTCAAACATAACACAGAGTCAGGGCTGTAGAAATTATTTTCTTAAAAGGAGGGGGGTGAGGAGATATTACAAAAGGGTCATACAGCACAGATATCGCAGCCACACTGTAAACCATGATACAGCGCATTCCATTATCCGAAACACATTCTGCTAATTTTTTGAGTGCCATATCTTCTATTGAAGAAAATTTGAAGAAAATTTTGATGATCTCTATTTGTGAACACATTTCTTTTGGCCAAGTTCCTGGTACTAAAAGTTATGTTCCAAGGTTCCTGGTACTAAACGTCATGTTCCAAGTTCCTGGTACTAAAAGTCATGTTCCAAGTTCCTGGTACTAAAAGTCATGTTGCAAGTTCCTGCTACTAAAAGTCATGTTCCAAGTTCCTAGTGCTAAAAGTCATTTTCCAAGTTCCTGGTACTAAAAGTCATGTTGCAAGTTCCTTCTACTAAAAGTCATGTTCCAAGTTCCTAGTACTAAAAGTTATGTTCCAAGGTTCCTGGTACTAAACGTCATGTTCCAAGTTCCTGGTACTAAAAGTCATGGTCCAAGTTCCTGGTACTAAAAGTCATGTTGCAAGTTCCTAGTACTAAAAGTCATGTTCCAAGTTCCTGCTACTATAAGTCATGTTGCCAGTTCCTGCTACTAAAAGTCATGTTGCAAGTTCTGTGCTAATTTTCTGGCCATATTCAGGTCTTCTTCGGCTTTTGTACTTATTGGACCACTACGGTTTGTAGATTATTTTGCTTTTGTTAGGCTTTTCACACTGTTATAAGATTCTATATAAGATTCTAAAATATACTGGTTGTCCACCAAAACTACTGGACTTGGTTATTTCCTATCATGAAATATGCGCGAAAATGTATCATTCGAGGGCAATACGTCTGATAGCTTTGCAGTAAAGACTAGGGTAAAGCAGGGGTGCGTTCTAGTCCCCACCCTCTTCGGAATCTTCTTCACAGCTCTTCTGAAACATGCTCTTGTAGATGCAACTGGTGATGTTTTCATCCTCACCCGTTACGATGTATCACTCTTTAACTTAGCGCGTCGAAAATATTAGACGAAAATATCAGAAATACCTATCAGAGAACTTCTCTTCACCAATGATGCTGCACTGATGGCACACAGTGAGTCCACCATGCAGTCCCAAATTGACATCGCATGGGCCTGCGAGCTGTTCTCTATGACAATAAACATCACTAAAACTGTGGCAATGTGTCAGGAATATACAGTACCAACAAACATCATCATAAACAACACATACATCAAGCAACATCATAAACAACACATACATCAAGCAACATCATAAACAACACATATATCAAGCAAGTCGACAACTTTTGCTACCAGGAATCCACAATTACATCCACCCTTTCCCTGGAAAATGAAATAAATGCACGTATAGGAACAGTGGCTACCAATTTTGGCGGACTGTCAAAGCGAGCTTGGAAAAAGTATAAACTAAAATTGAAAACAAAGATACAGATCTATGAAACATGCGTGCTGAGTACATTATACTACAGATCTGAAACATGGAATACCTACACCAAACATGAGAGGAGACTAAACATCGTTCATCTAAGATGTCTCCGCAAGATTTTAAACATTAAATGACACGACAAAATCACCAACATGGAAGCGTTACTCTGTAATCAGCTAGCATCTGCCATGGAAACACTCAATATAAATAGATTGCGATGGCTGGTGAAGTCCGCAGAATGCCAAACTGATGTATCCTAAAACAAGTACTATTCGTGGAACTGGCTGAAGGTCATCGAGCACCAATCCTGGGGTGTAAAGACATCTGCAAATCCTCAATGAAAGGCTCCCATAGAATCCAAAACAAATGGGGAAACACGGCCGAAACTCGGGATGTCTGGAGACAGAAACAGCGCGCTGGAGCAGCATTGTTCAGAAATAATATGTTGAAAGATGTGGAAGAAAAAAGAGACAGACGCAAACAAAAATCTTCTTCAACTGACTGCTTCTTCTTATTGCTAAATTGCCGTCTGCAAGGCGCAACGGGCCATACAGATACATCACATTGCGCAAAGAAATTCTAAATACCCGTCAGTTGATACCCGCGGTGGTACATAAGACCGTCCAACAGAATTAATTAGGACCCCATTCATAACGATTTTATTATTATTGAGTTTTCCGCTTTGTGACTATTGGTACACTTTGGATATTTTTGGTATGCGATTCCAAGTATGTAAATAGTGACCAACAGAAAACCCACCAATACATTTTTAAAGGCTCCGAATGGTGTCATTCTGTTTTAAGGTCTTCGTAGGAGACGGCCATACGTCTGTCCTACAGGTAGATATGATATGTCAATATTCTGGTAGTGTTGTTGCACCTCTGACCTACTCCATAATTTAGCTCTGTCAAGCTAAAGTGCACAGTGCAGTTCTTACTCGTTGTTTCTTAGGTTGTGAATGTGCTCTTGGTAAATGTCTTGTGGTCTAATCGTCTATTTTAGTGCGTTATCATGTGCGTTTTTAGTGATTAGCACAACTTTATCATACAGTTTTGCTATAGCACCCCGTGTCTTAAATAAAATAATATCAACTGATATATTAGCAAGACTGTCTAATTACAGAGCAACAGTTGCCGGGACGACAAATGGGAGTAATGAATAGCAATACATTAGACCTGTCATTCATATCGTCACAGGCGACTAATGAGACGTCGATGCAGTTGTATCGCCCATTCCATATGTTAAATTGATCCGACAGCCCTGTTGAAGTCGAATGTGGCTGGTCAAAAGGCGCATATATCGTAGTCACGCTGTAAACTCTGATACAGTGCATGCAGTTCTCCGGAATATATCGCGCTAAGCAGTAACAGTTTGAGAACGAACTCGATATGTGAAGTCTGTCTATGTTCTCTTTGTGTGAAGTGTGTCTATGTTCTGCTTGTGTGTCTATGTTATCTTTGTGTGAAGTGTGTCTATGTTCTCTTGGTGTGAAGTGTGTCTATGTTCTGCTTGTGTGTCTATGTTCTCTTTGTGTGATGTGTGTCTATGTTCTCTTTGTGTGAAGTGTGTCTATGTTCTCTTTGTGTGAAGTATGTCTATGTTCTCATTGTGTGAAGTTTATCTATGGTCTCCTTGTGTGAAGTTTATCTATGTTCTCCTTGTGTGAAGTTTATCTATGGTCTCCTTGTGTGAAGTTTATCTATTCTCTTGTGTGAAGTTGATCTATTCTGTGTGAAGTATATCTATATTCTCCTGTGTGAAGTAGGCCTATAACTATATTCTCCTGTGTGAAGTATATCTATATTCTCCTGTGTGAAGTAGGCCTATATCTATATTCTCCTGTGTGAAGTATATCTATATTCTCCTGTGTGAAGTATATCTATATTCTCCTGTGTGAAGTATATCTATATTCTCCTGTGTGAAGTATATCTATATTCTCCTGTGTGAAGTATATCTATATTCTCCTGTGTGAAGTATATCTATATTCTCCTGTGTGAAGTATACTGTCTTGAAGATGTACATATTTTTTTAATGTACATTGGTAACTATGAAGCTCACCGACGTGGCAGTTTGCTTTTCTTCTGGTGATCACGTGAATGAGTTTGCCACTATTAAACGCGTGAGTGCAGCTGGAAAACCAGATGGGAAAAAGGACATAAAACAGTGATCATTCGCCCTACCAGGCAGATTTTCTTTCAGTGTACCCGTAGAAAGAAAATACTTTAGAAATACACGCCCGCTGTTTTAGACTTGGCTATTTTCTGCGAAAGCAAACCTCCGAACATTCACGCGTTACTCTGCAATGTGGTTCTTTTTAACCTGTTTCACCCGCCATCTTGAATTCAAGCTTCGTTTGCTGAAAAAATTCTACGTGAGCGGGAAATGCGATTCTAATTGTTTCCGCCAGGGCAGAAGCATTTTAGCAGATCGCCATCTTCTCGGATTTGCCTACAGCGAGGAAGGTTGTGTACTCGAAAGGGGGGAGATTTGGAGGATGGGGCGAGGGGGCTTGATGGAAGGAGATTTTGTTGAAAGAAAGTGTTTGATGTTCTTTGGTAAATGTAACAGACTACACACGGTCTTGAAGTTTGTGAAACTGTAGAAAGTAATATTGACGTGTAGGGGGATATATGAATCGTAGTGGTTAAGGTGTCTGTTTGTGCTTAAGAGGTCGCGGGTTCGAATCCGGATTTTCTGAGTGTGCTTTAGAGATCAGGGGTTCGAATCATGCTCCTATCGTTTTGTTTACAATGTGGATTTTCGGGGGAAATTATTGGGGATTATTGCTTGAAGCTACGGAGTTACGTGCTGTGGGTGGTACTCAATGCTGCTTTGTGTTTTATGTTTGTGTGTTATTGTAGATTTTTGTTACATATTGTAAGTGTGTGGTATTGTCGATTGTTGTTATATATTGTATGTGTGTGCTATTGTAGATTTTTGTTAGATTTTCTGTGTGTTATTGTAATTCTTGCTATATAAATTGTATTTGAGGTATTGTTGATTTTTGCTATATACTATGAGAGTGTGATATTGTATATTTGTTTAATACATTTTGTGCGTGCTATTGTAGATTTTTGTTAGATTTGCTGTGTCCTATTGTAGATTTGTGTTAGATCTGTTGTGTAATAATTTATATTTATTTAGATTTGGTAAAGGCTATTGTTCATTTTTGTTAGATTTGCTGTCTGCTATTGTAGACTTATGTTAGATTTGCTGTCTGCTATTGTAGATTTGGCTTATATTTGTTTGTGCTATTGTAGATTTGCTTTAGATTTGCTGTCTGCTATTGTAGACTTATGTTAGATTTGCTGTCTGCTATTGTAGACTTATGTTAGATTTGCTGTCTGCTATTGTAGACTTATGTTAGATTTGCTGTCTGCTATTGTAGACTTATGTTAGATTTGCTGTCTGCTATTGTGAACTTATGTTAGATTTGCTGTCTGCTATTGTAGACTTATGTTAGATTTGCTGTCTGCTATTGTAGACTTATGTTAGATTTGCTGTCTGCTATTGTAGACTTATGTTAGATTTGCTGTCTGCTATTGTAGACTTATGTTAAATTTGCTATCTGCTATTGTAGACTTATGTTAGATTTGCTGTCTGCTATTGTGAACTTATGTTAGATTTGCTGTCTGCTATTGTAGACTTATGTTAGATTTGCTGTCTGCTATTGTAGACTTATGTTAGATTTGCTGTCTGCTATTGTAGACTTATGTTAGATTTGCTGTCTGCTATTGTAGACTTATGTTAGATTTGCTGTCTGCTATTGTAGACTTATGTTAGATTTTCTCTCTGCTATTGTAGACTTATGTTAGATTTGCTGTCTGCTATTGTAGACTTATGTTAGATATGCTGTCTGATATTGTAGACTTATGTTAGATTTGGCGTGTGCTATTGTAGACTTATGTTAGATTTGTCGTGTGCTATTGTAGATTTTGACTATAATTTTTGTGTATGTGTGCTATTGTGACTCTACCTATATATTTCTTCTTTCTGGTATCGTTGATTTTTTTCTATATACTTTGAGTGTGTGATATTACAGATTTTTAAGATTTTGTGTGCTATTGTAGATTTTTTATTAAATTATGTGGGTGAGAATTCTTCTTCTGCGTTCATTCTCAAACTCCTGAAGATTAGTAGGATGTAGTCCGGAGAACGGAAAGCTTTGTGTCATTGTTTACAGCATTACTGCGATATATGCCTCTTTGAGTCTGACACATCCGGCTTCAGCATGTCTTTGGGTCACTGACCCTATATGTGGTGGGACGGCCATCTCTACCCATAGCCTCCTCATCGGTCAATTATGACGTGCATGGAAAGTAAACAGTGCTGCTATTCTTTACTCCCCTCTCGGGCCCCAGCATAACACAACGGTGTGTCTGAATACCTTACATGAACACTGTCTGCATGTTTATTTTACTTCTGACATCTGCAGTATTCTTCTTCTTCTTCTATTGCCTTCGTTCTCGCGCAACTACAGATTAGATGGATGTATTCCAGATAATGGAATGCACTGTGCTATGGTTTAAACCTTACCTGCGATAACTTCGCCTTTCTCAATGCCACATCGGATCAACATCATGACTGTCCTGTTCTTTAAGCCCCCGTGAAAACTGATATGTTGGACAGGAAGGCGCTAAATAACGCAACTCCTGTAAATCAACAGCACAAAGTACTGCAGCTCCATTCGGAAATCACACGAACTCTCGTGTTGGTTATTAGAGAGTGAACGCAGAAGAAGAAGATGAATGACCGTTCATGAACTAGTACACTTACCAGTCAATCTCATTCCAAAACTTCCTTAAATTTCTTTTACTACACAAGTGTCGTGTAACATAATTGCTATTCTTGCAAGTTGAAATATTCAGAGATATTTCTTTTCTCCCCTTTCTGACCACAGCAACCCCTGGCCGATCAAAAAATAATATTTTTTTTTTCATTTTCAACATGGTTTCTCCATGTCTTTCAAGTCGGTCTGGTCAATCATTCCTATGCATATCTCTGTGACACAATATCTACTGGGAATTTACTTTTCTGTTACGAGGTGTTTTACAGCTTGTAAATTATGTTGCTATTACTTTTTCATTGTTTTCTGTCCCGTTCGTAGCTAGAATGTCAGTTTATATCTGTTATTCTGTTTATATTTGCTATAATGGCTCAGGGTATATTGGTTTATCCTGTGAAATTGTTGAGTATAGATGAGCTTCCGGTAATTTTATTTATTATCACGTATTCTTCTCTGCGATTTTGTTTGTTGAGTGCTGGATTCGACTAGGCCATCTCGGGATGCCTAGTCACGTCACTTTAAACATAGTCATAAGAAGGACTTTTTGGTTATATCACGACGCTGGGTGCGGACGGGGAACTGCCGAAAAGTACTTGAGACTTGGCGAAAATGACGAAAAGGCTGACGAAAGTTTGCTGAAGCTTGTTTACAATCTCGGGACGTAGTGCAGATAAGAAGAGTCGATTCTCTCTTGGAAGTTTCCAAGTCCACAGCTGGTTCCTACCTCAGCTGGAGATCTGTCGATCCTTGATAGATTAGCCAGATTGCTCTGTTGCCCGGGGTACTCCGCGTGGAGGAGTATCAAGGTCTGAACCAGTATGAGTCCTGGTCTTGGCGAGCGAAGCAAGCAGGTGCTCGCTTCAGCGTCTCCGTACCCCATATCAAGTATATCTGTTTTTGGACAATTTATGTAGGCCGAGTCCAGATTTTGTAATGGTATTATGGGCAGAGTACATTTTATAAGTATGCTATATTACTATCTTTTTTACTAACATTGTGCTATCAGTGTCAAACTTGGACATTACATTCTATAACAATACATAAGATTAACACCACTGAAATGAAATGTGTGAGATGTATGATTGGAGTTAGCTTGAGAGACAAAATCAGGAATGAAGCACTAAAGAAACAATTAGGGATCAAGTCAACAATAGAATACATCCAGAAACAACTAGTTAAATGGTACGGCCACATAACCAGACAGAAAGAGCAAAGTATTATTTTTTTTAAACACTTAACAAACGACACGAAAACAGGAGACCTTTTGGACGCCCTCGTAAAAGGTGGATAGATAGTGTATTAGAGACACTCGGAAATATAACAGCGGAAGAGGCAAATAGAAGGGCAAAAGACCGTACAATCACTCTCCCCTCAACACCGAAAGGTACATGAGGACAGAAAGAAGAAGAAGAAGCTATATTACTATCTATAAGCTGTTTCCATTGTTTGCTTTGCGGCGTCAGGAGTAGAAGAGTTATCTGGAGATAGCCTTCTTGTACTGTTTGTAAGCTTGTTCTTTTGTAATCTTGTACATATTCAGAGAATGGTAGAAATGGGAGTGACTAGAGGTGATGGGAGAAAGTGCTTCCTCTCCGGAAAGATCAGAAGAACTCGTAATCAGCAACTGACTGGGACACTGAGCTTATACACTTTTAGATGGCTGACGGAACGACAAGCTGAGCATATATGGGAATGCCCCCAGTGCTGTGACGCTTGTTCCTAATCAAGAATCAAGCTTGTTCTTGTGGCTTCTTTTATTTCTGTGGTCCATCTTTTTCATGGTCTGCCTATGGCATTATAGCAACATGTCTATGTGTCATGGCCATCTGTGGCATGCTGTCTGTTGGTAGTCTGGAAGTGTGTGAAAAAGCATTCATTGCTGTAATATTTTATTTTGTAGTGGTAGTGTCTATGTATTGTAGTGTGTCTAGGATGTGGTAAGAGTCTGTATTTGTGTATCTATGTATTAGTAAGAATACTAATACCGAATTGAATTACAATACTAAGAATACTTATTACTGAGACAACCTAGAAGAGCGTGTACGTTTGTCAGAGTTTCAGATTGTCAGAGTTTCAGATTGTCAGAGTTTCAGATTGTCAGAGTTTCAGAAGATATCGCAGAATCCACAGTTCCAATCTGAGAAATTCCTTTTCTTCTGTACTCATTCTCATATTCCTGCAGATTAGCAGGATGTAATCCAGGAAACGGAATGTTCTATGTCATAGTCTACAGCTCAGTTTCGATATCGTGCCTTTCGCCATGATACATCCGACTTCAGCAGGGCCCATGGGTCACCTTTACCATCTGTGAGAAAGAGAACAAAATTCTACCTTTCAAACCTCTTTAGTCGCACCTTACAACATACATGACTTAGTCGCACCTTATAACATACCTGATTTAGTCGCACCTTACAACATACCTAACTTAGTCGCACCTTACAACATACCTGACTTAGTCGCTCCTTACAACATACCTGACTTAGTCGCACCTTACAACATACCTGACTTAGTCGCTCCTTACAACATACCTGACTTAGTCGCACCTTACAACATACCTGACTTAGTCGCACCTTACAACATACCTGACTTAGTCGCACCTTACAACATACCTGACTTAGTCGCACCTTACAACATACCTGACTTAGTCGCACCTTACAACATACCTGACTTAGTCGCACCTTACAACATACCTGACTTAGTCGCACCTTACAACATACCTGACGTAGTCGCACCTTACAACATACCTGACTTAGTCGCACCTTACAACATACCTGACTTAGTCGCACCTTACAACATACCTGACTTAGTCGCACCTTACAACATACCTGACTTAGTCGCACCTTACAACATACCTGACGTAGTCGCACCTTACAACATACATGACTTAGTCGCACTTTACAACATACATGACAGATAGCAGTGTCGCTATTCCTTGCTCCCTTGGGTTTCGGCAATACACATATTAACTAAATGACTAGCTAGTTAACTAACTAACTAATTAACTAGCTAGTAAAGTAATTAATTAACTAACTAACTAATTAACTAGCTAGTAAAGTAATTAATTAACTAATTGACTAACTAACTAATTCACTAACTAACTGAGTTATTGACTAACTAACTAATTCACTAACTAACTGAGTTATTGACTAACTAACTAATTCACTAACTAACTGAGTTATTGACTAACTAACTAATTAACTAGCTAGTAAAGTAATTAATTAACTAATTGACTAACTAACTAATTCACTAACTAACTGAGTTATTGACTAACTAACTAATTAACTAGCTAGTAAAGTAATTAATTAACTAATTGACTAACTAACTAATTCACTAACTAACTGAGTTATTGACTGACTAACTAATTAACTAACCGACTGGATAGCTCACTAGTTAATTAACTAACTGATTGACTGACAAAAAATAACTAACTAATTAACTGTCTGACTGGCAGACTAACAAATTAACTGACATACTGATTTACAAACTAGATAACCGACTTACTGATTAACTAACTTATTAAATAACTAACTGACTGACTGTCATACTTATCGGTTACCTAACTAACTATCTAACTAACTGACTGACTAACTAAGTAAATAACTAATGAATTAAATAACTTATCTAACTAATTAAATAAATAACTTAATACCTATCTAACGTATTAATTAACCGACTGACTATCTAACTAAATAACTAACTGACTGACTGAGTAACTAACTGACTGACTGACTAACTAGTTAACTAACTAACTAACAATTTACTAACTAAATGCTAACCGACTAACTAAACAACTAATAATTAATAACTAACTAGTAACTAAGATCAAGGGGAGAAGAGACGGGACGACAAAGAGAGAAGTTGCTGGAAGAACTAGTATTGTGGTACGGTAGAAGTTCACCAACCGAGCTTATTGACAACACAAGAGACAGAGAGTCGTGGAGAAACATGATCGCCTACACCATTCGGTATGACACTTGCTTGATTGATTGGACTAATAACTAAGTAACTAATTGCTAACTAACTAATTTACTAACTAAGTAACTAGTAACTCTGCTAAACTGTGTCGCACTGTTTCCCTCCCATTTGTGCCTCTATTCTCTGCATATCTCTTGCTTGTCTCACCCTCTTCTCAATCATCAAGTATGGTTTTGAGCACGGTCCAAAATATATTATTTAATTTTTATTTTCTATAAAGGTTCCTATTAAATCTTTTGTTAGTACCTTCAAATGAACATTTGATCAGCCAATGAAATATCATCGCTGCCCCCGAGTCACGCCGTTGACTTCAACGATTGATATTGAAAAGATGAAAAGTCCGATTACGTGGCAGCCGAGTGATCTATTGAAAACACGATACCTGGTTCTCTCTGCAATAAAGTATGGTGTTCCAATTTCTCATAATATCAAGAAATAGAACTGTAATATAGTATTCCGAGAATATTGTAATCCGCAAGGGGAACAAAGAATAGGAGAACTATTAACTGCCATGAATGTTGTACAAGGCAACTAAGGGGTTGAGGGTGGAATTGGATGTCTCATACAATTACGGCTCAAAGTGGCACATAAGCTATGCTGAAGTAGGATGTGTTGGGTAGAAAGGTTAAAATATCGCAGAAATGATGTAAACAAGGTACCGGCAACACTTCGATCTCGATTGGATCGCCAGAATAGATCACAATCACAAATAGTTCTCTTCTCACTCAAATCTCATCATAAATCTCATCATAAATCTCATCATAAATCTCATCATAAATCTCATCCACCATTTCCACTCGTCATGCTAGGTCTTTCGCTTCTTACCTTGCTGGACACTTTTATCTTCCATCGTTCTTCTCTTACCTTGCTGGACACTTTTATCTTCCATCGTTCTTCTCTTACCTTGCTGGACACTTTTATCTTCCATCGTTCTTCTCTTACCTTGCTGGACACTTTTATCTTCCATCGTTCTTCTCTTACCTTGCTGGACACTTTTATCTTCCATCGTTCTTCTCTTACCTTGCTGGACACTTTTATCTTCCATCGTTCTTCTCTTACCTTGCTGGACACTTTTATCTTCCATCGTTCTTCTCTTACCTTGCTGGACACTTTTATCTTCCATCGTTCTTCTCTTACCTTGCTGGATACTTCCATTTTTCTCTTTCACATGGCTTGTTTAATACCACGCTTTATCACACTGTGGAATTATGGGAAATAAGAAAGAGGATACTCTGTCAAGAACAGGTAGCAAATTGGAACAACACATACATCCACTGTCTTACAAAGAAACAAAAACAAATATCTAGAACATATACATGTCAAAGTGAAAGACACAAATGGAAATGGAACACAAACCCAATGCAATACGTCACTTCCAAAGATACCAAGCACACTATTTCGTCTTAGAACAGGCCACAGCAGAATGATTAGTCACCTTTACCGACTGATGATCTTCTACACATATGGATGTCAAACTCATACACAGATGAATGTCCATGTAGATCTTCGGCCCAGACACCCTCCTGAACACATACTTCAGGATTTCCATACATACAAAGAACAGAGACAACGAAGCTGGTCAGAGAATACAGATTTGAGGTAAAAGCTATGGGGTAGTTGCTATTGCTTGGAGAAGACAGTGGACTTCGCCCTGACGACGGGCCTGACAATCTAACATGACTGCAGATGCTGAACGAAAAAGAGATATCACTTTTTAATCTCTTCCTCATACCATCATCACATCGTATGGACTTTCTTATGTTTAATATACTGATTGTTTCGTTTATTGTTGTTCACTTTGATGCAGGTTTTAAATCGAAACGTCGTCTGCCGCTGTGCCTCGTTGCTAGTATATTTTATTTACGAAGAGAAACTGATAATACAATGATAACGTGCAGAAATTGAGAAGAAAATCTGAAGATACCCCACCGTTCATCCTCAAAATCCTGCAAGTTGCCTGAAAAAAAAACTTTGGTGTACCACGGTTTACAGCTTGGTGTCTTAATGTAAATGGTCAAAGCGATCAGAAATTTCATGCTAAAGTCGGATTTGTTAGGACAAAAAGTGCTGTAAATGGTGATACAGTCAAACTCATTATAACAGCTTTTCCCGTACCGACGAAATTTGTATGTACGAGTAATAAACGAATTGCGCTGTATACAGTACAATCAGTAAATAGTAATAAATATAATGGAGATTTTGCAAAGTGTTGTTTTATAGAGAAATTTGTTATAAAAAGATACGCTATAGAGGGAGTCCACTGTACTATGTTTACCGTTATCTGGACAACATTCTGTTAACCTGCAGAAGTTTGAGAATAATTGAAGAAAAATAAAGGAACCAGAGAAGCTATACTGAGTATCCGGCTAGTGATAGATAAATATATAGAAGTCCAAAAAAGTATCTATATTTGCTTCATAGACTACAGCAAGGCCTTTGACAGAGTCCAACATGAAAAATTAATCAAATGTCTTCAAGAAATAGGCATAGATGGAAAAGACATCAGGCTGATTAGAAATATATATTGGGAACAAACTGCATCAATAAGGTGTGAAAACAGCTACTCACCGTACATAGAAATAAGAAGAGGGGTAAGACAAGGATGCATTTTATCACCAAGCCTATTTAATATCTACACAGAGAATATCTTTAAAAATATAGAAGAAATACCAGGACTCAAGATCAATGGGAAAATAATAAACAACATTAGATATGCAGATGACACTGTTCTTTTAGCAGAAAGTGAACATGAACTACAAAGACTAATAGATCAAGTCAATAAATCAAGTAATGAATATGGACTGGATATAAACATTCAAAAAACAAAATCCATGATAATCAGCAAAAACACAGAAGAACAGGAGGTAAACATAAACATACAGGGAGAGAAACTACAACAAGTAAAACAGTATCAATATCTTGGACACATAGTCACAAATGATGGCAGATGTGAAACAGAAGTTAAAAGGAGAATAGGAATGGCTAAAAGTACCTTCAATGACATGAGGAAATTATTAATATCTAAACAAATTACAAACAAGTTAAAAATGAGAATTATAAAATGCTACATCTATTCCATATTAATGTATGGCTCAGAAACATGGACACTAAATAAACAATTAGAAGACAAAATTGATGCCTTTGAGATGTGGGTATATAGAAGAATAGGGAGAACATCATGGAAAGAGAAGAAAACAAATAAAGAGGTGCTAAAAACACTTAATATGAAGAAAGAACTACTAAGAGAAATAAAGATCAGGCAAATAAAATACTTTGGACACATTAAAAGACATGACACCCTATTGAAGACCTTACTTGAGGGTAAAGTCAAAGGGAAGCGAGCAAGAGGTAGGCAGAGATACAAGTGGGAGAGTAACATTACACGATGGACAGGTTACAGTCTAGCAGAGTGCACCACCAAGACAAGAGACAGGAGATGTTGGAGAAACGTTGCAGCCAACCTTCGTTGCGGAGACGGCACTTGATGATGATGATGAAGAAAAATAAATCGTCCACTCTTCCGTCAAAAAGATCATCATAGCGCCATAAAAATGGGTTCCACAGGCTTATAGGATTGACTTAATTATACTCGGATTACCACATATGCGTTTTATCATTCCTAGCGAAGCGGCACACAACCTTCCGTAAGTACCGCTCATAGCACGTAACTTCGTTGCTTCAAGAGATAATCGCCGAAGATCTCCGAAAAAGTCCAATTTTTTAAACAAGACGTCGACATCTAATAAGTTGTTATATCGCCCGTGTGTTGCCGGGACCCGACAGTGGAGCAAAGAATAGCAACACTGTTTACCTTCCACGCATGTTGTAAAAGGCGACTAAGGTGGTTATGGGATGGAGTTGGCTGTCCCATCCCATATAGGGTCAGTGACCCACAGCCATGCTGGTCGAATGTGTCAGGTCGAAAGGCGCAGATATCGAAGCAATGCTATAAACCATGATACAACGCATTCCGTTCTCCGGACCACATCCTGCTAATCTGCAGAAGAGGAAGAAGTTGTTATACTCCTGTGGGGAGATATGTTCTAACTATGAAGCTGAAATAACCGCACTAGAAGTTGCCTTGTACCAACTGAAGACCACATTTGATGCCTTTTCATCAAGTCCAAAAATATTGTTATTTTTACAGACTCTATGTCCACTCTTCAAGCACTGGAATGTGATGAGCATTGTAAGCCTGAACTAGTTGAAATATATCACCATGCCAACCAGCTGCTTACAACTTATGAAGTCAGCATTGTTATGCAGTGGATCCCTGGCCACTCAAACACACCTGGCAATGACAAGGTAGGCAGACTAGCTATGAAGCGAGCACAACAAGAACAGCCGCCATATACACAAACAACAATGCGTACAGTTAAAATTAGGCTGAAATCTGTGAACAAAGAAAATTGGATGAACGGATGTACCACGAGAAACACTGGGAGAGAAACCTATAAATATATGATAAGTTCAAATCCTAAAGACAAAATCAACCTCCTGGGAAGAAAAGACCAGAGTATCATCTTCCGACTGTGCACACAACATGTACAGCTTAACAATCACTTTAACAGAAACAAAATACACTCCATGGTTCCGGCCGTGCATCCATATGAAACTGTTGACCACCACCTTTTTGAATGCCCAGCGCTGGATGGTGTCAGGAAAATGTTTCTCCATCCAGAGCCAGATAAATGGAACACATTATATGGAACAAAACAACAGCTTACAAACACATACATATATCACACAATGGCATTGGGTCAAAGGGCATGAGCCCATGGGTCACTGGATCAACAACCAACCAAACAAGACGTCGCGAGCGCGATTCGAACTCGTGATCTTATGAGCACATAGCGAACGGATCCCCGTCCAAACGAATACTTTCCCAAAATATAATAAGAATCACTCTGGTATAACAAGCTTTGAACTAACAGACATCCGACAAGAACTATTACCACCACTTCCAGCTATACACAACACACTCTACACAACTGCACCACAACTGAGGAAAACCTGTGCATTCGCCAGAAGGGCCATGGGCTGTCAAGAGCTTCCTGCTCACAGCGAATGGGATTGAATCATCATCATCATCATCATCAACCAACGTTGAAAAGTCTCTGGTATAAAGATCTGTGAACAAAAAAATGTAAACATGACCTGAATGGCCTATTTTGATTATTTCCGTGAATTTCGTTGGTCGACCTTTGTTTTTTGGCACGCGCCTATAAGTACATAAATAGGGGTCAACGAAAGCCACGATATTAATCAAGAACGTAACGAATGAAGTCTAGTTTACGTTCTGTTGACAGGTCTATACTGGAGCCCTGCCACGAACCAAGATCAGGTTTTGCAAGCTCGTGTCATAAATGTCCATCTCTCCTTCACTTTCTAATTTCTTCATTCAAACATTCTCCTTATTTCTGTCAATATTGTTTCAATTCTTGATCTTTCTTTGTTTCATTTCTCCCTCTATTTCTCTATCTATGATTCTATTTTGATTTCTTTTTCTGTCACCATCCTCCTTGCTCTCTCAAAATCATCCATTTTTTACTCTCTAGTTCATAGTATCGCTATTTCGTCTCTCTCTCTCTCTCTCTCTCTCTCTCTCTCCTTCTGTCTTCATCTCCTGTCAGTTGCCAACAAAATAAGATTTCCTCTTTCCTCATGCTGTATTTTTCCCTAAATCTTTCTTCTTTTCGTCACCTTGTCCCATATAGAATCCATCATTTCTATCTTCACTCTAGGCTTCTCTCCCCCCTCTCTCTCCATCACTCTCTTTCTCTCAGACTGCCTTAAGATTCGACTAAGAGCGAATACTTGCAAGGAAAAATCTATCAAAAACCCCTGGAAGTCGTGACGGATTTAAACGGAAGAGCAGAGAACGCTGCGAAGCATCTCAAATCCCTGGCACAGTTCACGGAAACACGTCTGTCTCCCTAGGGGCATTGGAGGTAATCGCGTGGATCTGAAAAGGGAGCAGTGGGTGTCTCAAAAGAAAGAGGGAGACATTTATATTTTTATTTTCAAGAAGCCTGGATCTGGTGTTTGAGTACAGCGAACGTTAACATAAATGTAAACAAAAGTTAACAAAATGGTTATCTGGAATACTTCGTTACACAGTCTAAGCTTTCTCATAGATTCTATAACATTCACATATACATTTGGAAACCCACAATATAAATACACTTGAACCTCGTTATAACAACATGGTCCGGACCAACAAAATATGGATGTAATAACAGAAATTCGTTATATACAGTACAAACAATAAAGAAAAAGTATAATTGATTACCGTGAATAGTGCTGTTATACAGTATCAGGAAATTTGTTATAACAAAATGCGCTATAGAGGGATTCCAGTGTATCAGTCGATAAGGTTTAGCAGTGATGTGCTCCTACGGGAAGAAGAGGGGATTAGGTGGCGTAGGTCAATGCTACAATGTAACCAAGATGGAGACCTGCAGTTCAAACCCAAGACTGGGTTTTTTTCATTTCAAGATACATAATACATCTCTCTTTCTCTCTTTCTTTCTCTCTCTCTCTCTCTCTTTCAAAGTTTAAGAAACAAATTATATGTCGCTATTTCAGTTCAAGACACATATATATATCTTTCAGAGTTCAAGACACTACTCTTTTTCTTTTTTTCAAAGTTTAAGATACAAATTATATCTCATTCAAAGTTCGACACATATTATCTCTCTCTCTCTCTCTCTCTCTCTCTCTCTCTCTCTCTCTCTCTCTCTCTCTCTCTCTCTCTCTCTCTTGTCGAGTTCAGAACACGCATTATATCTCTATCAGAGCTCAAGACACATATTATATATATATCCCTCTCTGTCAGAGTTCAAAGCAAACATTAGGCCTATATATATCTCTTTCAGAGTTCAAGATATATATATATATATATATATATAATATATAGTTAGTATCACCGTTTGCTGTTATCTTGCTTCCCAAATATTCGAAATTTTAAACGTCTAGTATATTGTCATACAGTTTAATTGATTTTGTCAGGCCGGTAAAGTTCATGGTTTTTGTTTTATCTGTTTTTATTTGAAGGCATATCTGTTGTGCAACAAATTTGAATCTTTCTGTTTTATCTTGGAGATCTTGGTGTGTTGAACTCAGGAGAGCAATATCATCTGCGAACGTTAGATCTTCCAGGGTCTTGTTATTTACCCATGTGATTCCTAGTTGTTTTTGGTCTGTGCATTTCCTCATCACACAGTCAATCGTGATGCAAAACAGTATTGGGGACAAAACACATCCTTGTTTTACTCCCGTTGTTACTGGGAACCAGCTGGAAAAGCCACTTTCTGGTCTTACACAGCAAGCCATATCGGAGTAAAAAGCTTTTATGATATTGATGTATTTCGTCGGGATGCCGTAAGATGTAAGAATGTTCCAGATAAATAGTCTGTGAAGACTATCGAAAGCCTTCTGGAAATCTACAAAATTAATCATGAGTGGTTGATTGTCTTCCTGTGGATTCTTCTATTATTGTCCTTAAAGTATAGATGTGACCTATTGTTGAGCGGTGAGGTCTGAAGCCCGCTTGTGACAAGACACATACTAGGCCTATATCTCTCTCTTTCAGAGTTCAAGACACAAATTAACTTTTTCTCTTGCAGAGTTCAAGAAACATATTATAACTCTCTTTCAGAATTCAATATACACAATATGGCTCCCTCTTAGAGTTCAAGACAAACACTATAACACTCTCAGAGCTCAACACACAGTATAACTTTCTTAGAGCTTAACGCACATTATAATTCTCTCAGAGCGAAAGAAGCACAGTATAATTCTCTCAGAGTTCAAGATTGCACCCCCCCCCCAACCCGTGCTAGTAAATGTTACAATAACATTTTGCACTAGTGTATTGCCGGGTCCCTAAATGCGAGCAAAGAAGAGCAACATTGTTGCCTGACATGCATGTCGCAATCAGCGATTAATCTCGTTTTAGGGTGTGTGTTCGCTGCCATATTCCATAGAGTCAAAATGACACATCGGCCATGCTGAAAGGCGCATGTATCGCAGTTAATCTGTAACCTACGACTAAACATTCCGCTCTCCTGAAATAGAACAGCCACTCCTGCTACTGCATTTAATTAGTTCACATCATCGGAATACTTGTCTAGGGGGTCATCCAGTAATCGCTGGATCAAATCTGATTCCCGTGTCAGGAACCCCATCTTGCTATAAGGCAAAGGTCCCCGAGGAATTGAGATAGCATTGTTTCTGTTGAAGTGTAGGATTGTGAGGATTGTTCTTGTTGAAGTGTAGGATTGTCCTTGGTGAAGTGTAGGATTGTGAGGATTGTTCTTGTTGAAGTGTAGGATTGTGAGGATTGTCCTTGTTGAAGTGTAGGATTGTGAGGATTGTCCTTGTTGAAGTGTAGGATTGTGAGGATTGTCCTTGTTGAAGTGTAGGATTGTGAGGATTGTCCTTGTTGAAGTGCAGGATTGTGAGGATTGTCCTTGTTGAAGTGCAGGATTGTGAGGATTGTCCTTGTTGAAGTGCATGATTGTCTGTGTTAAGTGCAAAATTGTCTGTGTTGAAATGTAAGATTGTCTACGTTAAAGTGTAAGATTGTCTGTGTTGAAATATAAGAATGTCTCTGTTGATATGTAAGATTGTCTGCGCTAAAGTGTAAGATTGTATTGATGTGTAAGATTGCGTCTGCTGCAGTGTAGACTGTGTTGAAGTGTAGAGTTGTGTACTTGGTCATACATCTGATGTCACATACGCTTTCGGGTGATCCAATTTTAAAAAAACAAAACTTTTGCTTGATTCTGCATACTTGGCGCTCGAGACGACTAGGAACAATAGACAAGCAATAACAAAAGACAAGTAAGAACAATAGACAAGTAATAATAAGAGACAAGTAGGAACAATAGACAAGTAATAATAAGAGACAAGTAAGAACAAGAGACGACTAAGGGCAATTCGACGTGAGGTTTGTTTACCAATACCATAGAAAGCTAGAGAAAAAAAATTGGAATACTGAAGACAAATGTGTCAGGCAGAAAAGGCGCAGATATCGCAATCATTCTGTTAAATTACAATGCCACTAGAAATATTTATACGACTTCCCAAGCGAGGGATTTTTTTTTGTAATGTCTTTGGCTTGTCTTGAAGACTGGCTTAGACGGTCTTTGTGCGTGCTGTATTACTTTACTAATCTGATAGTTTGCAAAGGAGTTCCCTTTTCGACCCTTGTGACACATAGTAAAAGTAAAAGACCTACAATTTCATAAGAAATAAACCCCTGCACATTCAAGATCCTTCATACTCTTGTGTTAGTTGTTTTTTTTTAAACCTACACACATACACACACGCACACAATCACGCACACACGGCTAAGTTTTCTAAGCGATCCATTCTACGTCCTTGAAAAAATAAGTTGTTTGGCTCGTTGCTAGGCAACCATGGTGTGGAAACCGCGGAAGTGTTTCTCGGAGTGAAGAGTGGACAATGGTGCAGCGCTAGGTGGGCTAATGAACGCGACTCAGGAAGGTTGTGCATTATTTATACGGATGTCAATGTAATTTTAGACACACTGTCATTATGGTTTAGTATTAGGGCGCTGGCGTGGTGTGAGAGTACTATTTCTTTGGTGTTATATTTCTTACATTTCGTCATGCCAAGTACCACACCGCAACGAAGGTTGGCTACAGCAGACCTCCAACATCCACTGTCTCTTGCTTTGGTAGTGCACTCTGATAGACTTAACATGTCCATCTCATGATGTTTCCCTCCACTTGTATCTCTTTCTAACTCTTGTTTACATGCCCTCATTTCCACGTAACGCAGTGTTTAGTGCACTGACTTTGTATATGAGTGATCCTGTGTTCATTTCCTTGTTGAGGCGGAAATATTTATCAGATCGCAACGGTTCCCGGGCTGACTCAGCCTTAATTGGGTACCTGAAAATCCGGAAAGTTTAGACTGCAAGAGAGAGGAGATGGCTACCGCCCTCATATAGCAAAGCCACTGAAATATGAGGTCGCCAACATCTGACATCCCTGCGACGTTAATAAATGCTGTGGGTTAATTATTTTTGCATTCAAGACAGTGGTTCCCAAACTGGCAGCTCAACCCCCTCCTGTGGTACGTGGAGCGATCTCAACTGGTCTGCGAAAAGATTTGTAATTTATGAAAGGCATTCTTACATTTTAGTTACAACTATAAGTATGTTTACAAAAATTATATATAAGACAAAAGTAAAAGATATACAGTGAAATCCCATTATAACAACTTGGTCTAGTGAAATTCCATTATAAAAACGTGGTCCATATTGAAATCCTATTATAACAATTTCTTCCACTGAAATCCCATTATTACAACTTGGTCCAGTGAAATCCCATTATAACAACTTGGTCTACTAAATCTTGGACTTTGCCCATGAAATCCCATTATAACAACTTGGTCCAGTAAAATCCCATTATAACAACTTGGTCCAGTAAAATCCCATTATAACAACTTGGTCCAGTAAAATCCCATTATAACAACTTGGTCCAGTAAAATCCCATTATAACAACTTGGTTCAGTAAAATCCCATTATAACAACTTGGTCCATTGAAATCCCATTATAACAACTTGGTTCAAACTGTACATCTGTGTGTTGACTGGGCCAAGTCGGGAGCAAATGTTAGCAACACTGTTTTATTTCATGCATATCTTAAGAAGCGATTAAGGGGATTATGGGGATGGAGTTGGCTGTCTCATCCCCATCTAGGGTCAAAGTGATCTAGAAGCCATGCTAAAGTAAGATATTTCAGACAAAAAGCACAGATATCGCAGCTAAGCTGTAAACCATGAGACATCACATTCCGTTCTTTGAACTACATCGTGCTAACTAGGGGAGTTGAAAAATGAACGCAGAAGGTGTATTCGTATTTCTTCTTCTTCAGCGTTCATTCTCAAACTCCTGCTGGTTCTCTCTTGTAACTGAACCATGGTCCTATTAGATTTCCAGCTGGATGTAGTCAAGAGAATGGAAATGCGTTGTGCCGTCTTTTATTTGCGCTAATGGCCCGACACATCAGTCTTCGGCAGGGTATTCGTATATAGAAGTCGGTACTACATTTGATAATCCAGCTAATTCCAATGGAATTCCGTTACAAATACTTGGTCCGGACAGACGAAATATGTATGTAAGTGTTGTTATATAGGGAAATATGTTATAAAAGAATGCGTTAAAGTGGGATTCCATGTTAGATTAATGAGTTCACATCTGTTCTCACACAGACCACTCACATTGTCACACTATCATCAGACTAAGTTCAAAGTACATCACTTTTCTGCTTCATTCAGTCCTCCAGGTACCCACATTCATCACTTGGTCCACAGAACCGCTGAATGAGCCCCTATTCACGTCCAGTATGACAATCTCAAATGAAGG
The DNA here is from genome assembly GCA_034231615.1 of Meghimatium bilineatum. Lineage (NCBI taxonomy): Eukaryota > Metazoa > Mollusca > Gastropoda > Stylommatophora > Philomycidae > Meghimatium > Meghimatium bilineatum. The sequence goes on along the minus strand of CM067321.1, from coordinate 74,711,303 downwards.
GACATCTAGTCCGCCCTTTGACCCCGCGGGGGTGAAAGAGAACCGTCAAATTTTAGTGACTGGTGTCAGATTATGAAACCGGTGGTTGGAGGAGTTCCGTCGTGTGAAAACGTCCAGATCTCCCTTCAGGGAGTCCATTTTCCCTGCCCGCATGGATATTCAACTTCTAATTTGTTGACCATTCCTCGTCTGTGACTCAAATAGGGAAAAGTATCACATGCAACTGTGACTCATACTGGGACGTGTCTCATGTGACATTGTGTCTTACAGTAAGACAAGTCTCACGTGAAATCATGTCTGACGAGACATATCATGTGACATTGTGTCTTACAATGAATCATATCTCACGTGACATTGTGTTGCGAAGTAAAGTATGTGCCACATGAGATCCTGTCTGATAATGAAATTTAATACAATGAGATATGCCACGTTATGTGATATGATATAGTGACATATGCCACGTTATGTGATATGATATAGTGACATGTGCCACGTTATGTGATATGATATAGTGACATATGCCACGTTGTGTGATATGATACAATGCTATGTGTCACGTTATTTGATATGATACAATGACATGTATCACGTTATGTGATATGATATAATGACATGTGTCAGGTTATGTGATATTATACAGTGAAATGTGTCACGTTACGTGATATGATACAGTGACATGTGTCACGCTATGTGATATGATACAACGAGACACATGTATCATAATGTAGTTTCTAACACTCTAGCCCGACAAGCACGTGTTCTCGGGATCAACTTTTGTCGGATGGGCTGGTACATTCGTAGTTTGGATATCAGGACATACTGCTGCAGCAGACTCAGCCATCACGACCTGGTTGCCATAACTCACTGGAAAGATTAAGAAATGACACCATTGCTACTGAGTGGTTGATAAGTCAGACGACAGTAAGGTTTCTGGCCAATAGTTGCCTTAGGTAGATGATCACTTGCGCAGATACCGCAGCAGAGCTATAAATTATAATACAACGCTTTGTGTTTTTCCAGATTAATTAGTTCCACTCCCCAGAATAGTAAGTTCCACTCCCCAGATATTATATTCCACTCCCCAGAATAGTAAGTTCCACTCCCCAGATATTATATTCCACTCGCCAGAATACCAAGTTCCACTCCCCAGATATTATATTCCACTCCCCAGAATAGTAAGTTCCACTCCCCAGATATTATATTCCACTCCGCAGAATACCAAGTTCCACTCCCCAGAATAGTAAGTTCAACTCCCCAGATATTATATTCCACTCCCCAGAATAGTAAGTTCCACTCCCCAGAATAGTAAGTTCCACTCCCCAGATATTATATTTCACTCCCCAGAATACTAAGTTCTTCTCCCCAGAATAGTAAGTTCCACTCCCCCCTGAAGCGCGATAAGATGTTCAGTGTTATGCCCATGTTTTTTAACTGACCACAGTTGCACTTAGGAATATTTACTTTCACAGACCTGGTACCTATTTCCTTAATGATTTCTATCTTAAAGTTTGTCATTAAGTAGACAGAAATAGTTGAGCAGTATCTGTGGTGAATGCGCCATCTATTTCATCAAGTCACAGAACATCCGTGTTTGTATCCTTCTATTTTCTTTTCTTTTTTTAAAAGCATACTTTCCTCATACGACCCTGTGAGCAATTTGTTCCCGACACTGTGAGCAATTTGTTCCCGACCCTGTGAGCAATTTGTTCCCGACCCTGTGAGCAATTTGTTCCCGACCCTGTGAGCAATTTGTTCCCAACCCTGTGAGTAATTCGTTTCCGCTCTTGCGGGTAGTTTGTTACCACCCTTGTGAGCAATTTGTTCCCGCCCTTGTGGATAGTTTGGTCCCGTTCCTGTGAGTAGTTTGTTCCCGTCACTGTGAGTAATTTGTTACCGCCATTGTTGATAGTTTGGTCCCGTTCCTGTGAGTAGTCTGCTCCCGTCACTGTGAGTACTTTGTTCCTGTCCTGTGAGCAATTTCTTCTTCTTCTTCTGCGTTCGTTCTCAAACTCCTGCAGATTAGCAGGATGTAGTCCGGAGAACGGAATGCGCTGTGTCATGGTTTACAGCATTGCTGCGATATATGTGCCTTTCGGCCTGACACATCCGACTTCAGCATGGCTTTATGTTACTGACCATATATGGTATGGGACAGCCAACTCCATCCCATAACCTCCTTAGTCGCCTTTTACGACATGCGTGTAAGGTAAACAGTGTTGCTATTCTTTGCTCCCATTTCGGGCCCCGGCAACACACGGACGCTGTGAGCAGTTTGTTCCCGCCCCTGTGAGTAGTTTGTTCCAGTCCCTGTGAGTTTGTTCCCATGAAGTGCGATCAACAGTCAGAGCTGTCCAACATTTAGGGGGTCGATAACAAAATCTTGTATTGGGGATTTACAGATATCTTTGTACCTCAGAAATAGTCTATGACTGACCCGTTTCGCTCTAGAAAACCCATCACACAGAACTTGCGTGAGGTTTGACGACTGTGGTTTCCAATTAAGTTGGGCATTGAATTTCGTGATCCTCGATTGGGGGGGGGGGGAAGGGGAGGTAGTCTAGTTAATAGTGAGCGTGCTTGCTATCACTGTGTTAGAGCGTGCCAGGTTCGAAACCACGTCCGGACAAATACAAATTTGTGATTTCTCGCTTGACACGACCACTCCTCCATTCGACCCAATCGCAGATAAGTACCTGACGCATGAGTTAGGATAGGTAAAGACACCACGAAAGGGAACTGGCCACACTACCTAATAGTTACTGCGGCTTAGTACATGAAGAGTTATCTTCATCCCCGACGGCAGGTTGCTGCCATGGGACATATCGTTATCTTTAACTGGACTTGAAGCCAGTGTACTAACCTCTGGAGTTACCGCGACCATTGTTCTCTTCTTTCGTTTGTTCTCAAAATCCCGCAGACTAACAGGATGTATTCCGGAGCGAGTTGTGTGATATTTTTCAACTTGATAGCAATATCTGCCTCTTACGGCCCGACGAATCCGATTTTAGGACTTCTGTGTCATCTGATCCTCTACGGCAGGGATATTCAACTCGGGGGCCAAAATGTAGAAGATGGGGATCATTACGTGCCAGATTTATTAATAAAACACATTGAATGATTTTATACATTTAGTATTTTTATTACTTTATTTCACTGTTTTAGATATAATCCGCGGGCTACTTACTAGGTCTCCGCGGGCCGGATGTGGCCCGCAGGCCGCCAATTGAAATGAGACAGCCAACTCCACCTCTAGTCTGAAATAGCATTAGTTGCCGCTTACGATGTCCATGACATGTAGCTTGTCACTATTACTTCCCCCCTTTTCGGACTTGGTAACACTAACAATCTACATAATTAAAGAACAAATGCAGAGAAAGACGAAGACCCCGCAATGGAATGTACACAAAACAATTGACCTGCTTCATCGTAATGAGCGCATAAGGGTTTGCCGCAGTGGCGTCGTACCCACCAACTAATTATAATTATGACTGGTATCAATAATCTACTCTCCAGATTTGCCAGAGAGCTGGACATATAGCCTGATTCGCGACCGGACGGCGGACTGTCCATCAATTATATTTCTCTGTTCTTGTCACTGACCACGATTAAACCCTCGGCTCATTTAACAGTTTCCGGCGCAAGGTCACAGGCAGACTGTCGCCTAGGTTAATCTATGTCGAAGGTTCTCAAACTATTATCAAATAGAGCCGTACTTACTCAACGTGAAATTGGCAGCAAATACCAGTCGTCATCATTACATATAAACAGCCGTTTTGTTGTTATCATTGTTCTTATCGTAGTTGTTATCATTGTTCTTATCGTAGTTGTTATCATTGTTCTTATCGTAGTTGTTTTCATTGTTCTTATCGTAGTTGTTATCATTGTTCTTATCGTAGTTGTTATCATTGTTCTTATCGTAGTTGTTATCATTGTTCTTATCGTAGTTGTTATCATTGTTCTTATCGTAGTTGTTATCATTGTTCTTATCGTAGTTGTTATCATTGTTCTTATCGTAGTTGTTATCATTGTTCTTATCGTAGTTGTTATCATTGTTCTTATCGTAGTTGTTATCATTGTTCTTATCGTAGTTGTTATCATTGTTCTTATCGTAGTTGTTATCATTGTTCTTATCGTAGTTGTTATTATTGTTTCAATTGTTATTAGTAGTGTTATTATAATTATTATTACTATTGCTGGTGTTATTATTGTTATCAAAGTTTCTGTTATTGATTTTACAGTGGAATCCCGTTATAACAACTTGATCCGGGCCGATAACGTATGAATATAATAACATAAATTCGTTATAGGTCTATACAATTTATGAAATAAAGAATAAAAATAACTGGAGATTTTGGAAAGTGTTGTTAAATAGGGAAATTTGTTATAAAAGGATGAGCTATAACGGGAATCCACTGTATTACAATTGTTATTGCTTTTGCTACTGTTCTTGCTATTATTATTGTTCTGTTTGTTGCAATTCTTCTTCTTGTTATTATTCTTCTTATTGCCGTTATATTATTATTAATGATATTACTATTGTTATTATTATTTTTGCTATGATTGTTGTTTATGTGGATATTTTATTATTGTTGGTATTATTATTGCTATTTTTATTGTTATAATTTTATTGTTGTTATTATTCTTGTTACTATTATTGTTATTATTATGTTGCTATTATTGTTGTTATTATTATTGTCACTATTATTGTGTTATTATTATTGTTACTATTATTGTTATTATTATTGTTGCTATTATTGTTATTATTATTATTGTCACTATTATTGTTATTATTATTGTTACTATTATTGTTATTATTGATCAATTGTTTGAGTTATATTTACTGATTACACTTGTTAGATTGAAGAGAACAATGAATTCTTCTTCTTTCGCGTTCGATTTCTAATTTCCGTTGATTAACAGGATGTAGTCCGGAGAAAGGAATGGCTCTTCAATCATGGTTTACAGCAGGGCTAATCAACCATATTTACTCGGGGGCCAAAATGTAGAAAATGGGGATCATCACTGGCCAGATTTATAAAAACCACATTGAATGATTTGATACATTTAGTTTTTTATAACTTTATTTCACCGTGTTAGCAATGATCCGCCGGCCACATACTAGGCATCCGCAGGCCAAATTTTACTCGCAGGCCGCCAATTGAATAGCCCTGGTCTACAGCTTCGTTGTGATATTTGCTCCTTTTAGACTGACAGATGCAACACATTCCGTTATCTGTAATACATATTACTACCTGCAGACGTTTGAGAACAAACACAGAAGAAAAAGTAGACTGACACATCCGACTTTAGTATGGCTATTGGGTAACTTTGACCCTACATATAATGGGACAATCAACACCAACCAAACACCTCGTCAGTCGCGTGTTACGATATTCTTTACAGTAATTTTGTCACTGTGCTTTATTCCTCTGTCAGATACATGTAACACACGCTTAATTCTGTCTTAATCTTCGGCCATTTAACAAGATGTAGTCTGGAGAACGAAATATGTTGTATCATATTTTACAGATTGGGTACAATATCTGCGCCTTTCGACTTGATACATCTGATTTCACCACAGAGATTTTGGCAATACAAGTGGGTAGAACAATTGATACGTTATGTCATGGCTTGGGACGTGGCTGTGATAACTGCGCCTTCACATTCAGCAATGGCATGACTTGTCTGCTACTTCCGTCTTCTGCAACGGTATAGTGTAGCCAAGCCCATATCTTCTTAGTCGCCTCTTGCGAAATGCATGACAATCCACATTATTTGCAGTCAAATCTCAGTAATAAAACTTGGTCCAGACCGATAAAAATGTATGTAATAAGAGAAAATGCCTATATACAGTATAAACAATAGATTATAATTGTGAAGTTTGAAACATGTTATTATATAGGAAACTGTGTTATAAAAGGATGCGCTATAGAGGAATTCCACTGTATTCATTTCTCTCCCCCTCAGACCGTGGCAATACGTGGGGTCGTGTACAAGACATTGGCCCTTGCGGCACACGGATTGGGAACATGCCATCTATTCAGCATGAAATCATAAATTTCTTTCCAGAGAATTTTATAGACAGGCATTATCTGGAAGGGCGTCCAGTCTCGTGCCCAGATCACGAGCCTAAACGTAATCGATGCAAGCACGTGAAACGGACCGACTCGGGATCGACGGTTAACATAATCAGTGCCTGGAAGAACAGGGGAGGGAAGTACGTTTGTTTCCGGAGTCTTTCCGCACGTTCATCGTTTTCCCCTTTCAATGGCACCTTTTTACCAATTACGGTTATCGACCTTCGGCGAGGAACACTCCGAGATGAAATAGACTTTTAATAGTCATGGTCTTCTGTAGAATTGGCTCGGATATATTCTTTTCTCACAGACCACTCCCCTTTTGGCTGAAGAAGCGTGGTAGCCTAGTTGATAGTGATCTTGCTTACATCACCGGGTTACAGCGTTCCAGGTTCGAAACCACGTCCGGACAAAAAAAATATCCATGTCATAATTTCTCGCATGACACGACTGCTTCTCCAGTCGACCCAGCTGTAAATGGGTGCCTGAGGCATGCGTTATGGGTGGTTAAGTCAGATAGGATATAAACGGTCCACCCCACCTAATACATAGTTGCTGCGGCTTAGTACATGAAGAGTTAACTTCTTTTCCCGACGGCAGGTTGCTACCGTGGGACTCACCATGTCCTTTACTGCCCTTTCATTGCAATCTAGAAACTAATGTTACTGCACGCTTTTGACAATTTGAAAGTTAACTATCTGAAATAATCATCTGTAATAACCATTTGAAATAATCATCTGAAATAACCATTTGAAATAATCATCTGAAATAATAATTTGAAATAACCATCTGAAATAATCATCTGTAATAACTATCCGAAATAATCATCTGAAATAACTATTTCAAACTCATCTGAAATAACCTGCGCATGTGGTTGTGTCTGTGGGTCTCACCAATGGCTCACTAGACAAACCAACCATGCAACAGAAAACCTTAGTAGATGACATGCCGTTATATTGAGGTTATCTTCGTTATATTGAGGTTATCTTCGTTATATTGAGAAGCTTCATGGCACGTCATCTATACAATCTTCGATAATAGTTACCATGTTGTTCCGACAGGCCGACGTTGTGCTTGAACTAGCTACGGGCACGGCGTGGGTGGGCAGAACAACAAAGAAACCTGCGACAAGGGCCAGAGTTGTGCCCTGATGTCGACGTCTGTTTCGGCGGCATTGGATTCGAAACACCATCGAGTCAAATGGCTGCTGGAACAGAGGGCGGATCACTTATGGGAATGCCCCACGTGCTATGAGGTCAGTTTTCTAATCAAGAAGAAGAAGATCAAGAAGATCTGAAAGAACCATTTGAAATAATCAAAACGTAGCAGACGAGATTAGAACCAGGTTCGTTCAGCCGACACCGATTCACCTCGCAACTTGTGTTAACATTCGTTTCTCATTTGTCCAATACGAATCCATAAAAGGTGAGGCTATAGTCAAGACAGCTAAGGAAACAGGAGTCCCTCTATAGCGCATTCTTTTATAACAAATTTTTCTACATAGTAACACTTTTCAAAATCCCCAATTATATTTATTCTATACTGTTTGTACTGTGTATAGCGAACTTCTGTTATTACATACATATTTTGTCTGTCCGCACCAAGTTGTTATAATGGAATTCTACTGAAATAAATTGATAGAAGATAGCTCTGCAGATAATCTGTAAACTACAGGTAAATTGTATTGTTGCACGTTCTCATCCTATAGTCCGAAAGTGATAGCCTGTTGTCTAGTAAACTACAAGACCTGTGGTCTGCGTAAGTACTGATGATGTTGTTCCTCATCGTTCTGCCGACAAGCGCATTTCAGCCTGTTGAATATCAGATGTTTCATTAGCGCTGTACACCATATCTAGATTTCGCATGCTTGTGCAGAGATGTTTTATGTTTAACTCCGAACGGAGCCCCTCGGTTACCCACATCTGGTTTGGCCAGCCTGTCAAAACCGTTACGGGGCTGTGAAAATTGCCGCATTTTGGCAACTATTGGAAGCCACATTTGAGAGCTGATCGGCAGGTGGGGACCAAGGATGTGATAACGACTCAAAGGGACTGTTGACATAATTTATTGACAGCTGCAACCTATCATCTTTAAAATGTAGACAGCATAACTAAATCATTCACAAGGAGTTAGATCCCAGGTCAGCAACATTATGCGATCTGTGCGGCTTACTTATTGTTTTTTTGGTCTTGTATGGAGGCCAATTTAAGAAAAAAATCATATGGGGTTCCCCGCCGAAGACGGATGTGTCGGGCCATTGGCGCAAATAAAATGGCGATACAACGCATTTCCATTTTCTGGGCTACATCCTGCTGGAAATCTAGAGAACCATGGTGCTGCTACAAGAGAATTCAGCAGGAGTGTGAGAATGAACGCTGAAGAAGAAGAAGATATGGAGCTCCCCGTAGTTCTTCTCCTTCTGAGTTCGATCTCTTATAACGACAACGAATAAATCATGTGATTTCCGCCTGTGAAGTAGAGCGTGAAGTACGTTGTACTGCTAGTTCCACAGTTGAACCGTGTTATTTGCACCTCGGTTGGCTCACTCTGTGGCCAGGATATCAGAGGAGCAATCCGTTTTCGTCGTGCCTTTAATTCGGGTAGTGGGTTTCCCTACCAAGTGACAGCCTGCCTATCTGTCGACAGGCACGCGGGTGTGTAATGACTATTCGCTGAGATGATTGTCGTTCACGTTTATCTCGCATAAGGTGTTCCATAGTCAGTGAACTTGACTTGTGTAATTAGACGTTCTGTTCCTGTGCCCATCGGGTACTAAACCTTTTCTCATCCTCCACTCGGGTTCCAGTTAAGGAACAACTCGATAGTAGAGTTGGACTTGGGCTATTTCGCCTTCTTAGCCGAGGTACGTTCACTGACACCGTGAACCCCTCTCCAAGTCCGAGTCTCACCACGCACTTAGGAGTAAAGCGTGTTCTTGAGCTGAACGATCTTGTCCCATTTGTGCTGAGTCCGTCCATCTGGTACGAAAACATTTCTCTTCGCGAACATGTTTCCGGTATAGGAAAGCTGGACATTAGAGTTGGGCTAGGGCTGCTTTCTTTAACGGGCGCCCACGACTGGGTCTCTGCCAGTAAGGAGCACCGGTAACTAGAAGCTTGTCTCGAGCTAACAGAGCTAATAGTTGCGATTTCCTTGGAATGATTTCCCTTTCTATTTGCACTTGACACTGCCCTCTGACGCTGTGCTACCCTTTCATTGTACTCAGTATGTTATCTTTTCGTCTCTCGCCATGCATCTACCTTTTCGTGTTGTTTTCATTGGCCTCCCATGCAATGCTTGAACCGGACGGACTAGCGTCACTGTGTGTCAATAGTGCCACTGCATGTGTTGGCGCAGCGGTGTCGGATATATTGACTGTCTCTTTTGCAGTCAATTCTCTTTCTATCTGCTGCCTCCAATTTCATGGACGCGATCCCCAAAAAGGTTAGCCAGAATCAGCACGAGCAGGTACTTTAGGGATCTTGGTTATCTTTTGACCATGGGTCGGCTGTATACCCTTTGCACCCCGCTCCAAGTAGTGATTTCTGAGCTCTCACGGCATCGCTGTTCTGAGATCTCAAGGGCATGTGGCGGCTGCAGATGGAATGAGAACTGACTGCAAGAGACAAGCAATATCTCCGACACCTCTGAACCAACACATATAACGTCACGGTTGACACACAGTGACGCAGCACAGTCCGGCTAGAGCTTTGGAGGGGCGAACAAAGCAATTGTCTCGAAATGGACAGATATCACTAGGGCAGGTTTTATTCTTGATATGGCCCTAAGCCATTTGAGATATGGGGCCCTAAGCTATTATGGGGCCCTAAGTCTCCGGTGTTCCTAACATATCAGGCTTAACTCTACCGTCGATGCTTTCTAGGAGCAGTGCATAGGTTGAAACATATCTTCCTGGAAGTGTGATAGTTATTATCTGGCTGTGTCCCGGAGTGGGTCGAAAATCCACAGACTTCCCAGCAATATAATGCCATTTAATGGCATTAGGTCAAAGGGCATGCGCCCATGGACCGCTGGATCAGCAACCAACCAACCGTCGATGCTTTCCTATACCGGAATCATGATCGTGGAGTTTTGTTCAGCTCGGGATAAAGCTTCCAAGTCGCAGTGCTCCTCAAAAAGTGTAGAGACTCAAACTTTGACGAGGGGTTCACGATGTCGGTGAATGACACCTCGGCTAAGAGGGCGAGCGAACCCGTGCCCTGCTCTATCATCGATGCCTTACTATACCGTAACCATGCTCGTGGAGAGAAAAATTTCAGTACCCGATGAGCACGTGCATAATACGTCTAATTACGCGAGACGAGTTCACTGGCAGGGGAACACCTCGTGTAAGATAGACGTAGTCAACCCAAGCCTAAATCCATGACTACAGTCTCCACATAGACTGCCACACAGAGGCATGTTTTTGCCTGAAAAGTCCAAGTGCATAGTGGGTGATAAATCTTTACGGCGTAGAATTCGCGGTCTGGCGACAGATATGAAGACTGTCACAGGCTAACGAATCCAACTTTCCGAATTAAAATCATTATTGAAAGGATGTGCTTCGTCTCAGTGATTCTGGGCCAGCCAAGGTGAAAATAACACAGATATGCTGTGGAACTTGCCGCACAACTTCTCGCTCCCAGGTGGAAATCACACGAACTTTAATTGTGGTTATCAGAGAGCGAACGGAGACGATCAGGACCACAAAAATGTTTTGGCCGGCCGACCAGGGCTTGGTTTGACAACAAAGTAAATGAAAAAAAAAAACTTGAGCTGAATTTGGAGTGAAGTTTTTATTTTTGAAAAATCTGGAAACGCAAAATTGATATGTTAAAAAGAATGCATCTGTACAGATTATTTTATCGAAACAAAATATGAATATACACAAATTCATCTATCGCATCACAGCCTAGTTTGTCACAAACACACACACAATAAGAGTTTCATCCGTACGATCAATACATTCTCCTTATCGCAGAAAAAAATTATAGCAAAAAATCAGGGTTTCGACAGGGATAGCTTCATCAAATAGAAATGGATGTGTTGGACCACCGACACAAATAAAACGGCGATACAACGCATTTCCATTCTGTGGACTAAATCCTACTGGAAATCTGGTAGGACCATGGTACTTCTACAAGAGAGATCCAGTGGGAGTTTGAGACTGAACTCTGAAGAAGAAACATGTTGATGTTGGATATGCAAACAAAAATGTAGATTCCGTATCCAATCTGTAAACCATGACACACACATTCCTTTTTCTGGACTACATCACACTAATCTGCGGGAGTTTAATAACGAATGCAGAAAAGGAATCTAGCATAAAGAGTTATAGTGATCATGATCATCCATGACAAGTGTCATTTATGTCATTTACTGTCATTTACTGTCATTTGTGTCATTTACTGTCATTTGTGTCATTCACTTTGTGAAATTCTGTTAAGACTCATGGCTTTGATTTTTCAAGGCAATGTCAAGAAATCAAAGAAGCAATTCTTTTGTTACTGTGGTCATCCTATCTGGAGGATAAAGATCCTGGGCGATCACAAATCTGATTTGCGGGCCCTCCAGAACCCAAATATATTCCACATGAATGACTTAAAATCGATTCTGTCTCAACTAAACAAATAAGCAAAAGAAGTACTTCTTCAGTGGATCCTAGGCCACATACAAATCAGGGGAAAATAAGATAACAGATCGGCTAACAAATACTGGAAGTCACTGTCAACAAGAGAAAGAAGATTCAGTGTCATTTCTAGAAATGAAACCCATTATGAAAAACTTCCGTTAACATTAAATGAAACTCATGACATCCATGAAGCCAAAGAGATGATGATATCTACAGGCCTGGAAAAAGACACAAAACACCACTTTATAGATTCAGAACCACACTGAAGACGGATGTATCAGGCGATTAGCGCAAATAAAATGACGACACAGCACATTTCCATTCTCTGGACTACATCCTGCTGGTAATCTAGTAGGTCCATCATCCTGTTACACGAGAGATCCAGCGGGAGTTTGAGAATGAACGTTGACGAGAAAGAAGATAGAGAACAGGCTACTACAGACTCAAACAACGCATGTATTGGAAGTTTGGATTTGATGACACTGTTATATGCATCTGTGGAAAAGCTTCAGAAAAAAGAGAGCATATTTTAGGAAACAGCGTAGTGTACGACACCACAAGAAGAAAACTATGGCCACCTGAAACAGCTCGGACAGACAATCTCTACCAGCATGTGTCGAAACTGGCGACACAGTATAATTGATGAAATTCTCATCCGCGTCTGATTGTCTGGAGAACGAGAAAGTATTGCTTACTAATAAGTCCTATGCTGGTCGGAAAGGTTCTAGGACAATTCGGGTTGATAGAACTTCGAAGACGTACAAAATGGGTTGATATAACTTTGAGGGCGTACAAGATGAGTTGATATAACTTTGAGGGCGTACAAGATGAGTTGATATAACTTTGAGGGCGTACAAGATGAGTTGATATAACTTTGAGGGCGTACAAGATCTCACTCTTGTTTTCCTATGGCAGTCTATGGAGATTTATTTTTAGCTTCCTGTTGGCGAGTTCCAGATCACCATTTTACCCAATGTAGCTGTATGAAGCATTATCAAGAACTGAATTGACCTCTGCTCCAGAGATTAGCTATTTTCTGCAATGTCATAATATGATGTAGATACTCTATCATTTGCTTGTGAATGTGTTTACGTCATCAGATGTGTCTCCTATCAAATCTTTACTATGCTGAAAATAAGAATTGATTTTATCTCAGTAAAATCCAAGGCCAATGTTCTCTCTAATTTTCTTCACTTATGAGCGCACCTGAAGTTGTTTGAGCAGTGAATACAAAATCTTTCGCGAGTACTTTATGTGCGCGAGCAGTAGATTCCGTGAGCGATACCTTCTACTGAAGTACGCAGCCGCGCACCTGAGAAACCACCTGAGCACATGAGAGGGAGCACTGATCCTGGAATGCATTTTCAGCAAGCTTGACCAGAGCGAAGATAATGACATAATGTAGATAACCCACAAGAAACCGTCTTAGTAACTTCTTAGGATATGCATGTCAAGTGAATAGTTACTGCTACCCTTTCGTGTCACACTAGGAACTGACAGAAACTCCGCGCCTATGGGAGAATTTTGAGGTCATTGAGCATGAGTCAGTATCCAGAATGCATGTATTAGAGGAAGCATTTGCATAGCCTGGAAATAACACATAATACGCTACTCACTGACTATCGACTGATACGCTACTCACTGACTCTATCCACTGATACGCTACTCACTGACTCTATCCACTGTCTGTGACAACCGGGGCGTGGACTTCTAGTTCAGAATGCAAAGAATAGAGCCACTGTTTCCTGTCACGCATGTCGCTATAGACGCCTAAGGAGGTTTCTGGGATGTAGAAGTTGACTGTCCCATCCTATAGGGACTCAACGTGACACAATAGCCACAACAGACTCAACGTGACACAATAGCCACAACAGACTCAACGTGACACAATAGCCACAACAGACTCAACGTGACACAATAGCCAAATCAGACACAAGTGCTGAGATCAGATTTGTGAGATCAAAATGCGCATATATCACATCTGTTGTGTAAACAATTACATAGCAGGAGTGCGATAACGAACAGACAAAGAAGAAGAAGACTATCGATACCTGCCCACCCAACTCTCTCACTGTCTTTGTCGCAGAAAAATATGTTTCACAACTGTTATATATATATATATACACACACATACATGATCCCACAAATTCAAGAAAAGCCATACATGGCGCCATGCTACACCAAGAAAAGCCATACATGGCGCCATGCTACACCAAGCATGAAGCTCACAGATTACAATTGTAACACAAATCTGTTATAAAATAAACTAATAATTAATTCATAATAACTGGTTCACAAATTTGAATGTACATCTCATAATAACATTATAACAATTATTGTAATAATTTAGTTTAGATACACAGAAGCACAACTTGCATCAGCATGTAATGGGTCAAATGTCATGAGCTCATGGACTGTTGGAATAGCTTGACCACCAAGCACCAACTATGATGGAAGGAACCCAACTTTGATGGAAGGAACCAAACTATGATGGAAGGAACCCAACTATGATGGAAGGAACCACAATTTTATGGAAGGAACCCATCTTTTATGAAAGAAACCAAATTTTGATGGAAGGAACCCACTATGATGGAAGAAGCCCAATTTTGATGGAGGGAACCCAACTATGATGAAACAAACCCAATTTTGATGGAGGAAACCCAGCTATGATGAAAGAAACCCAGCTTTGATGGAAGAAACCCAACTATGATGGAAGGAACCTAAATATAATGGAAGGAACCCAACTATGATGGAAGGAACCCAGCTTTGATGGAAGGAACATTTGCACGATATAAAGGACGTCTTATTTTCTCTCTTTACCAGTTTCTTCTAATGTGCACATTTTCTGCTGTGTACATTTTCAGAAATAAGTTGGATTTTTTTTTTTGAAAGCAGTGATCACTTCCCTTATTTGTGTAACTCTCCTACATCAACTAATAACTTGGACAGCACTTGACAAAGTTAATACTCCTGGAAACTAGTTTCACCCAGCGTCACTTTGCCTGTGTGTTACCGGGTCCGAAAAGGGAGCTTAGAATAGCGCTACTGTTACCTGCTAAGAATGTAACACGAGGTGACAAAGGAGGTACAGGGGTGGAGTTAGCTGTCTCATCCCATGGAGGGCAAAAGTGACTACGAACCATGCTGAGGTAAGCTGTGTCAGGCGGAAAGGCGCATATATCACAGTCACGCTCTAAGCCATGTCACATCACATTCCATTCTTCCGACTACATCCTGGTAATTTGCAGGAGTTTGAGAATGCACGATGAAGAAGACAGGATTTTGGCTGATCCAAGCTTTCATTGGTCACTTTGCTATTACTTCTTGTCACCAATAAAAAGTAAGATCAGCCAAGTTTAGTGACGCCGTGTACAACTTGTTGACAAGACATATAACTGAAGAACGTCTTGATGATGCACATTTTACACAAAAAATAGTCTCGAACCTTTCTCTGTTTGAATATACTGCTTTTGCCTTGATAATTACATGATCCGTTCTATAGAAGAATATCGAGAGTACCATGGACTGCTAGAAAACGAGGATGTGCAGAAAGAGTCGAATGCAAGACGTAATCATATGTACCATATAAAGAGACAATCTCTAATATTTGGGCACGTAAAGATGAGATTTGAAGTGTAACTGCAACGGCAAGATGAAATGAAAGATAGATCGAGGGCGATAACGTGACAAAATATATTGGATAGCTAGATTCATGGCATGACAAAAAAGTCAACAACGTTCTCCATAAAAGATACTAGAAATAGAGTTATTGAGATCCATGATCGCATACACCAGTCGGCACGGCACCTAATGCCGATAACTTTACCTAGCAGACATCATGAAATTTATATGTTTTTTTTTTCCAGAGTAACATTCTAGTTTCAAGAAATGGGTGAAATTGTACAATGTGAGAACCATTTCTTATCACAGTTATATAATATCTAGACTAGCGGTTCTTAAACATTTTGCTGTCGCGAACCCACTTTAAATATTTTTGCACTGATTCCCAAAATATTTCACTGTCTAGAATAATTAAACTGTTCACCGAGTCTAAAATAATTTCACTGTACACAAAATGGTCTTTGTTTGATGTGCCTTCTTTCTCTGTGTACGTTCTCGTGTGTCATCGTTTGCAGCTTTCCTGTGATATCTGCGCCTTTTTTTGCTCGACACCTTCGAACTCAGAATGGTTTTTGGGTCACTGATCCTATATGGGGCTGGGGCAGCCAATTCCACCCACAACCTCCTTAGTCGTCTCCACGACATGCATGGAATGTGTACAATGTTGACGGATAGAGGAATGCGCTGATTCGCATTCTGTCATCTTGTGGACTTGGTTTCACCAAAGATTTCCAGATGCACTGTGTCTGTAAACTAGCATGGCGGCACAGGTTGTGAATGCATTCTATAAGTCACACTGACCTGTGTTGCCTGGACCCGAAAGGGGAGCAAAGATTAGCAACAATGTTTACCTTCCATGCATGTCGTAAGAGGCGACTAAGGAGGTTATGGGATGGAGTTGTATGTCCCATCCCATATAGAGTCAGTGACCCACAGCCATGCTGAAATAGGATGTGTCAGGTCAAAAGGCGCAGAAATCGCAGTAATGCTGTAAACCATGACACAACGCATTCCGTTCTCCAGACTACATCCTGCTAATCTGCAGGAGTTTGAGAACGAACGCAGAAGAAGAAGAAGACACTGACCTGTGCTAACGAACGAACTGAATAATTAAATGTGTCATGTTCATCTGGAATAAAGACCTTGCAACAGAATCAATTAGGACCTTATTCGATAGGCTTATTTTTATTATTTTTGGAATTCAGTTGGTCGCTATTTACATGCTTGGAATCGCATGCCAAAAATAGCCTAGACGACTTCACGTATATAGTGACCAAAGGAAAACATAACAATAAACAAACATGTAACAAATCAGGTCCTAATTAATGATGTTTGAAAGTCTTCTATATAGATAACGGTCTCGGATGTATCGTCTGTAGATTTTGACGCAGTGTCACGCAGATTCTGTAGTCCAGTGTTACCACAAAACTTTTAAATATAACCCCAGATCACCCTTGATAAAGCTAAGATCACACCCAGACTATATGTTTCGTTATCATACCGAAATGCTCCGTTTTTTGTAGAGATTTTCTTGACATTTTTTGGGGAAATCATTAACAAAGACGTAAGATTCTTTTTAAAACTTTCTTGTCTTTCTTCCTAGCACTGAATGTCTTGTTCTGACTTGCTTGGAGAAAAGAGGTATTGAAGACTTCAGTCCTCCCCCCTCCTTTTTTGCGGTCTTAATTCCATTCCTTGAGTCTTCATTTGCAACGTTATTGGGTGGATAAAAGCAATCAGCTCCAGGATCAAACCCTACCTAAATGTGGTGGTAGATAACTGCACATGGTAAACATGACCCAGTACATTCTGGCCACTTACCCCCCCCCCCTTCCCTCACAACGTTTTAAAAGTTCTCCAGCACTACAGTGGCAACACCATTGGATGAATAGGATGACTCAGAGAGATGCTCCTGCAAGCTTCACAATTCAACATTTTGCTGATGTCCTGCACCTTCTTGGCTACAGCTTCAGAGAGCATCACAGCTGGACCAAGCTTCATACCCATGGACTTGACCAGATGTTCGGCGGTCAGCATGGACAAGATTCTCCCGTTTACTCTCTGTTCACGGAAATACTGCAAAATAAAAACAAGACACTACATCAGTAAAAAATGGCATTTGAAACTTCTGAGTTCGTTCTCAAACTCCTTCAGATTACAAGGATGTCGTCCGGAAAACGAAATGCGTTGTAGTATGGTTTTCTACTTAGCTACAAGTTTTGCACAACATATCCGATTTCAGCATAGCTTCAGGGTCACCTTCACGATCATTTTTACCCTCTACGAGATAATATAACCAACATCACCCCATAACTTTTTTAGTCGTCTCTTAAGATATAGATATATAGTATTCTGTTATTTGCTCCACTTTCAGACCCAACAACACAGAGGCGTACATGTTTAGCATAATGTTCTATAAATGTTGAATTCTGCGTTCGTTTTCAAGCTATCTAGCAGGATGTAACCCAGAAAATGGACTGCGATTCTCATCGAAGCCGGATGTGTCGGGCCATTGGCGCAAATAAAACGGTGACACAACGCATTTCCATTTTCTGGACTACATCCTGCTGAAAATATAGTTGGACCATTGACCTGCTATAATAGAGATCCAGCGGGAGTTTGAGAATGAATGCTGAATAAAAAGAAGAATGCGCTGTGTCATGGTTTAGCTCAGATGCCATATCAGCGGCTTTCAGCTTGATTTTCTCCGACAAGTATGGTTGAAGAAAGGCTGTACTCCGATCCTAAAAAAGGTCTCTGATACAGTTGTAGGAGGCCCGTAAATAAAGGGGAGGGGGTGTGTTAGTGTATTTAAACCCCCCCCCCCTTAGCAAATCTGAACATGACCTTGAAAACTCAAAAGAGGATTCGCTGTATTTTGGTTTTCTCATCTATACGCCGCCCCTCTCGACGAAGTGACACATCGCCTACCAAGAGTACCACTCATAGCACGTAACTTCGTAGCTTGAAGATTCAAGAGATCTCCCAAATTACTAACTCGCAAACAAAAATTTACGACCTGGAATTGAACCAGATCCCTCAAGAACAGAGGAAATAATAGCTACAATTATTCTATATATCTATTTCTCAGCTGAAGACGGATGTGTCGGGCCATTGGCTTAAATAAAAAGACGACACAACGCATTTACATTCTCTGAACTATATCCTGCTGGAGATCTAGTAGGACCATTGTCTTGCTGCAAGAGAGATCCAATGGGAGTTTGAGAATGAACGATGAAGAAGAAGAAGAATATCTAATGTCTTTCCCATATATGCCATTAGGCATCATGGGGAGTTGAAGCTTTATGTCTGTCTGGTTAGTTTTCTGACTTTAAATTATTGATGTGTGTAAACCCAGAGAAATATCTTGTTGAATTTCATGTTATACTTCTTACAAGCTGTTGGCGGTGTATCTTAAGTGGATTTGTATGTTTTCTACATCATTGTGTATCAGGCAGTGATCGTAGGCGAACAGAAGTTCATTGATTTCACTTGTATTTTCATCTACTGAATTGTCTGCGTTGTTTGTCTTTTCCTCTTTTAGAATAATAGCTTCTTCCGTTATTCTATTCATATAGATATTGAAAAGTAAAGAGGAAAGCACACATCCTTGTCTGACTCCTTATTTAGATTCAAATGTTTCGGTTTTTCCATCTGCTGTTCTCGCTGCACTTTTGGTGATTCGTGAGTTTAACGGGAATTGAACCAGTCCATTCAACTGCACCAAACCTAGAAACTCTCGTACACGAAATTTTCCGTATGACTAACCGCATCTCCAAAAAAAAAAATGCGAGTTTGTCAAGACATTCAAACTATGTACTCAAGTCACTGAGAACGGACGAAACGAGACAAGGACTATTACAACAACAACAAACATCCCGTACAGGTATTGAAGTATCCTCAGTAACACAAACATATAACATATAATATCCGTATTGTTCTACAAGTGCCAATAGGTCTTCTTGTAAACATGGATAACATATATAGACAGTACAATTTTGCCTCAAATAATTGCTTATACAAGTAAATTCAAGATGGAATCCAGAGGTTAAATTAAAATTCTAGAATTTTGGTATAGTGCCTTTATGTTGTCTCTTCTTCTTCTGCGTTCGTTCTCAAACTCCTGCAGATTAGCAGAATGTAGTCCGGAGAACGGTATGCGCTGTTCCATGGTTTACATCATTGCTGCGATATCTGCGCCTTTCGGTCTAACACATCCGACTTCCGCAAGAATTTGGGTCACTGACCCTATATGGGATGAGACAGCCAACGCCATCTCATAGCCTCCTTAGTCGCCTTTTACGACATGCATGGAAGGTAAACAGTGTTGCTATTCTTTGCTCCCCTTTCGGGCCCCGGCAACACACTGGCGAATATTACTAAATAAACAAAATACATTTTAAAACTTATGTACATGTACACACACGGAGGCAGCACACTCACCTCAGCGTAAGCAGCACAACCATCGAGAGTGCTCAGAAACTTGCACACATCCTCCACACTCCACATCCGGATATCATCATCTCTGTGGTCTGCACATGCGCAGTGATATGCGGCTCTAGCGTACTCAGGCAATGAAGACAAATATGCCGCGGCCTGCGGGCTGTATTCTAGGTACCTCTTACGAAGATACTCTGCTGTTTTATCGACGGTGGTAGATTCCAGGCCACATGGTAGTGATGCTGTCATTGATGGGACTCGCAGCTGTTGGGATGCGGCTGTGGCTGCGGCGAAGTAATCCCAGGTGGAGGTGTAATCTGTAGGTCTGCCCTCAAACCTGTGTTGTAAGAATTAGGGAGGAAAAACATAATCAGAAAGGAATTCACTGAATCACAAGATAATATATTACAGTTGAAACACATTTATGTGAATATTATTCTGTATTCGTTCTCATACTCTTGTGAGTTAGCAGGATGCAGTCCATAAAAAGTCTATCAATAAGAACGACATCACGGTTCGAAACGTTGAAAATATTTTGCGTATTGTAATGTGTATGTTTTCTATTTTCTCGTCATAATCCTTTAGTTTTAGTTATAGTCCACCGTGTCTAAGTGAAACTTTCTAAAAATCTGTGTTCTACGTAACTACAATCAATGAGAACAGTGGACCTTCTCTGTCACAGCGATCGACATCACCTCCGCCTTATCTTTGTCCATCCCCATGTTACGTTCCCACATGCCAAGCACAGTGTTTTCACTTGAAATAGCATCGGTTGTAATGTCCTGATTAAATACCATCTAGAAGAGTAAAATAAGTACAAAGTGAAGATAAACTTATCCTCATCATCAATAAGTGCCGTCTCCGCAACGAAGGTTGGCTACAATACACCTCCAACATCCCTATCTCTTGCCTTGGTGGTGCAGTCTGCTAGACTGTAACCTGTCCATCTCGTGATGTTACTCTCCCGCTTGTAACTCTGCTTCCCTCTTGCTCGCCACCCCTCGTAACTCAAGTAAGATCTTCAGCAAGGGTTTTTAATATGTCCAAAATATTATATTTCTTTGATCCTTGTTGGCTGCCTTCTCTTTTCATGATGTACTTCCTAACCTTCTATATATCCACATTTCAAAGAGTTGTACAAAAATCAATAACCCGCTGTAAAAGTAGAATGGGTAACATCATAGTGGGTTAAAGTACACAAAGGAGCAAGACAAGGATGTACATTGTCGCCAATTCTATTTAACATATGTGCAGAGAACATAATGGAAATGTGAAACACGAAACAATGTATCAAGAATTCAGATCCATAAACAACGGAGGACTACAGATTCTAGAAATTATATAAGCCGACGGCACAGTTCTATCAATATCAAATGAGACAGACTTACTGAACATAATAAAAACAATAAAAAGCCTTAGCGAAAAAGAAACTCTGCTTTTAAATATGAAAAGGACAAAAGTACTGATAACCGATAAAGAGTAAACAAGATCTAGAATTAATATTGATAACATTATTTTAGCAGAAGTGACAACTTTCGAATATCTAGGAGATAACATAAATGGTGTCGGAGACTGCGCAGTCAAGATAAGGAGGTGATTCACAATAGCGAATTCCAGATGAAAACAACTGAAAAAAACTGGCACGGTGTAAATATGGTAATTAAGGTATGTTTGTTACGTGCATATGTGTTCCCAGTGGCGATCTACGGCAGCGAAACATGGACAATAAATAAAACTACAGCCAAGAGAATAGAGGTTTTCGAAATGAAGTGCTATAGAAAGGTCCTGAGAATATCATGGAAAGCGAGGAAGACCAACCAAGACGTGCTAGGCAAAATCAACATCAAAGATGGCTGACTTAAAGTCACATTAAGAAGGAAGTTAAGATACTCACTACGGACATTACAGACACTACGGACATTACAGACACTACGGACATTACAGACACTACGGACATTACAGACATATTCTAGGAATTTTCTGTAGAGAGAATAAGACAAATGTGAGCATCATCATCGTGTGACATATTCTGTCCAGAACGCAGTCTTCCTTATGCACATTGTCAACACCTAGAGATCTTTGTCGAGTTGACCTGCCTCCCCTAGGGAGATGTTTAAAGTCAGATATGTCATTAGTCCAGCGTCATCTTGGGCGGCCTCTTCCTCGGCTGTTTTTACTCTGCCTTCTCCTATTAGTCGTTCCATGCTGTTATGTCTCTTTAGATGACCACAAAAAAATTCAGCTTTCTTGTTATGATGTTATTTAGAAACCAGCCCATTCCGACGTTTTATGATTGTAATATGTCTTTGTTTGTCTTTTTTCTGTTCATAATATCCATAAATGAATCACTAGGGACCGTACTCCTGCAAATTTGTACATAAGAAATAAAATATAGATGTATGCAGGTATACAAGAAATCAAGTCAAACGACGAACATGGTTTGGACATGTATGCAGACATGATTCCTTGTCAAAAATAATACTACAGGGAACTGTCGGAAAAAGGGGGATGGGGATAAGCAGAGCAGGAAAAATAAAGACATGGACGGATAACAAGGAATGGGCAGGACTAGATTTTCCCTCGCTAATCTTCATCGTTGAAAATAGAAATCGCTGACGGATTCTGTGTGCTGAAGCATCCAATGTGGTACCCCTATGTCCCTGACCCTGTGTGCTGAAGCATCCAATGTGGTACCCCTACGGTTACGAGTTTATAGATAGGTAACGGTTTGAAATAACGAAGTCACAGATACAATTAATGATAAAAATTAGAAGACCGATTTCATAATCCAAAATTGAAGTCGGATGTGTCAGACCGAAAGGCGCAGATATCTCATCAATGCTGTAAACCATGACACAACGCATTCCGTTCTCCGGACTATATCCTGCTGATCCGCAGGAGTTTGAGAACGAACGCAGAAGAAGATAATCCAAAATACATATGCAATACATCACCCCCAAAGACATCAACAGAACACACTATTTCGATTTAGAACAGGCAACCGCAGACTTTTGGCTCACCTTTACCGATTTCAGAATCCAAACTCCTGAACACATACTTCAGGACTGTCCAAGATACAAAGAGTAGAGACAGCAGACCTGGCCAGAGGATACAGATCTGAGGCAAAAGCTATGAGGCACCAATTCTAACCTGAAGAAGTGGACTACACCCTGACGACAGATCTGACATTCTAATATGACCGCAGATTCTGAAGCAGAAGAATGCTGATAAACAACAGAACTCGAACCATTTATGTAGGTAACGCTGCCAGCAATGAACCATTTATGTAGGTAACGCTGCCAGCAATGAACCATTTATGTAGATAACGCTGCCAGCAATGAACCATTTATGTAGGTAACGCTGCCAGCAATGAACCATTTATGTAGGTAACGCTGCCAGCAATGAACCATTTATGTAGGTAACGCTGCCAGAAATGAACCATTTATCTTGGTAACGCTGCCAGCAATGAACCATTTATGTAGGTAACGCTGCCAGCAATGAACCATTTATGTAGGTAACGCTGCCAGCAATGAACCATTTATGTAGGTAACGCTGCCAGCAATGAACCATTTATGTAGGTAACGCTGCCAGAAATGAACCATTTATCTTGGTAACGCTGCCAGCAATGAACCATTTATGTAGGTAACGCTGCCAGCAATGAACCATTTATGTAGGTAACGCTGCCAGCAATGAACCATTTATATTGGTAACGCTGCCAGCAATGAACCATTTATCTTGGTAACGCTGCCAGCAATGAACCAATTATATTGGTAACGCTGCCAGCAATGAACCATTTATCTTGGTAACGCTGGCAGCAATGAACCATTTATCTTGGTAACGCTGCCAGCAATGAACCATTTATCTTGGTAACGATGCCAGCAATGAACCATTTATCTTGTTAACGCTGCCAGCAATGAACCATTTATCTTGGTAACGCTGCCAGCAATGAACCATTTATCTTGGTAACGCTGCCAGCAATGAACCATTTATCCTGTTAACGCTACCAGCAATGAACCATTTATCTCGGTAACCAGCAATATAAGCAACGTGCTTCTTTAAAATACCGTCGCTGACTGACCCCCCCCCCCCTTTTTTAAAAGACAAAAAAAATAATAATAACACAAACACACAGGCGTGGGAAATTATTGCAAACCATTGTTTGACTATTTGAGGTCTTACCTCATTCTCTTAGAATTGAGCTCAATTGTTGCCTCCATTTCCGTAGAGGATCTCTTCCCACTGGAAGCAGACGTTGCAGGCGTGGGCGAAGATGAAGCAGCAGTTAAGTCCGGGATAAAATAAGGATACACCGCAGGCCATGGATAAGATGTTGCTGCCGCTAGCGACCGCTGGTAATCGAGAATAGACTGTGGGGTCGTGTAGGGTGGTCTCTGAAATAAGGGGTGCAGGGGCCCAAAAGACGGGCTCGCGAAGTTGGTCAACATCCCAGCTGTCGTCTGATACATCAAAGGGTCTTTATGCATGCTAAATTGAGGAGCATAAGCGCTCATTGGGTGGAGTAAATGAGTTGGATGTGGCTGTTCCTGGGTTCGTACTGGAAAGACGTGAGACATGTAACCTGGTGTAGGTGACCTGGTTGACAAGACAGAGAAGCATTAATCAAATGCATCAATACAGGAATAATACATAAATTGTTGGGCAGAAAATCTCCAACTCCCAACAGGAAGCTGATGATGATGATGATGACAAAAATCCTTTTAGCAGTGAGCAGGTAGCTCTTGACGGCCCATTGCTTATCTGATAAAAGGTCATGTTCTTATCAGTTGCGTAACTGAGGCGACACCCAGACTCATATACGATCTCAAAGATATGGATGTTGAAGGTGTGGAGATCATAAATGCATGTTTAGTCCCCGAAGCAAGGCAATCCAGTGCACCAGCATCCCAATATTACCAAATCCTACCAGTTCCTTTTTTCCACTTCTCACTTTCTCCTGTCCACTTTCCCCTCCTCACTTACCACTATCTTCTCCCCATACCTTCTTCTCTCCTGTCATGCTGCTCCATTCCATTACCTATCTGCTTTGTCCTCCTCTCCTCCTTATTATAACACTTGTCTCCATGTAAAATTTATTGTGGTCGTTTGTTTGTCATGATTAAGGTTTTTTAGTCGAAACGTCGTCTGTCCCTGTATTTCGTTGTTAGGTTGTTTTATGTTGGTAACACATATACCAATTTTGTTTATCTTGACACTAGCCCTGTATTACTCCAGCCACCTACTTCCTGTTTAGGGTTGTTACCCTACACTGGAACAATTATTCCTTCACAACGCACACATCTGGGCCAACTATCTTATCATTCGTCTATCAGATTTGTTGACCCATCCTCAGAGATGGGACATCTAGCATTCCCCATCGCCTAGGAGCTTGCCACCAAACAGACAACGATGTAATATCACTGGCATGCATCTTTTCGTCATCCATGGGAATTATTTAATAGAAGACAAAAGTCAGAAATATCTAAAAGAAGACAAAAGTCAGAAATATCTAAAAGAAGACAAAAGTCAGAAATATCTAAAAGAAGACAAAAGTCAGAAATATCTAAAAGAAGACAAATGTCAGAAATATCTAAAAGAAGACAAAAGTCAGAAATATCTAAAAGAAGACAAAAGTCAGAAATATCTAAAAGAAGACAAAAGTCAGAAATATCTAAACGAAGACAAAAGTCAGAAATATCTAAAAGAAGACAAAAGTCAGAAATATCTAAAAGAAGACAAAAGTCAGAAATATCTAAAAGAAGACAAAAGTCAGAAATATCTAAAAGAAGACAAAAGTCAGAAATATCTAAAAGATGACAAAAGTAAGAAATATTTAATATAAGACAAAAGTCAGAAATATTTAATATAAGACAAAAGTCAGAAATATTTAATATAAGACAAAAGTCAGAAATATCTAAAAGAAGACAAAAGTCAGAAATATTTAATAGAAGACAAAAGTCAGAAATATTTAATATAAGACAAAAGTCAGAAATATTTAATATAAGACAAAAGTCAGAAATTGAGACGTGACAATGATGATATATTCTTGACAAGTGACAGTTTATCAGCGTTCCTTTGTCGCCTCTTACGACAAACCTGGAAATAAATGGATACCATAATCTTTGCACCATGAACTAGTGGTTCAGGCTCCAGTTGACAGACTTGTAAAAAGGAAGGTCAATTTTAGACAGGATATTTGGGAGAACGAGTGTGAGCCCATGAACATCTGGATCGAGACCGTTGGGAGTACAGGAGACCTTTCAACCGAATTAATTTGGATCCCATTCGCTACGTTTTTGATTATTGTTGGGTTTTCGATTGGTTACTATTTATATCCTTGAAGTCGCCTTGGCTGAATATGGCATGCGATTACAGGTATGTAAATAATTACCAACAGGAAGCCAAACAATAACCAAAACACGTAACGAATAGGGTCCTAATTAATTATGTCTTTATTGGAGATGGTAATAACTGTCTGATAGTCAGTGTTATTTCTGTCTTCCATATCTGATAACGAGTGTTATTTCTGTCTTCCATGTCCGATAGCCAGTGTTATTTCTGTCTCCATGTCTGATAACCAGCGTTATTTCTTCTGTCTTCCTCTCTGATAGCCAGTGTTATTTATGTCTTCCATGTCTGATAACCAGTGTTATTTCTTCTGTCTTCCTCTCTGATAGCCAGTGTTATTTCTGTCTTCCATGTCTGATAGCCAGTGTTATTTCTGTCTTCCATGTCTGATAACCAGTGTTATTTCTTCTGTCTTCCTCTCTGATAGCCAGTGTTATTTCTGTCTTCCATGTCTGATAGCCAGTGTTATTTCTGTCTTCCATGTCTGATAGCCAGTGTTATTTCTGTCTTCCATGTCTGATAACCAGTGTTATTTCTTCTGTCTTCCTCTCTGATAGCCAGTGTTATTTCTGTCTTCCATGTCTGATAACCAGTGTTATTTCTGTCTTCCATGTCTGATAGCCAGTGTTATTTCTGTCTTCCATGTCTGATAGCCAGTGTTATTTCTGTCTTCCATGTCTGATAACCAGTGTTATTTCTTCTGTCTTCCATGTCTGATAGCCAATGTTATTTCTGTCTTCCATGTCTGATAGCCAGTGTTATTTCTGTCTTCCATGTCTGATAGCCAGTGTTATTTCTTCTGTCTTCCATGTCTGATAGCCAATGTTATTTCTGTCTTCCATGTCTGATAGCCAGTGTTATTTCTGTCTTCCATGTCTGATAGCCAGTGTTATTTCTGTCTTCCATGTCTGATAACCAGTGTTATTTCTTCTGTCTTCCATGTCTGATAGCCAGTGTTATTTCTGTCTTCCATGTCTGATAGCCAGTGTTATTTCTGTCTTCCATGTCTGATAGCCAGTGTTAGTTCTGTCTTCCATGTCTGATAACCAGTGTTATTTCTTCTGTCTTCCATGTCTGATAGCCAGTGTTATTTCTGTCTTCCATGTCTGATAGCCAGTGTTATTTCTGTCTTCCATGTCTGATAACCAGTGTTATTTCTGTCTTCCATGTCTGACAGCCAAACTTTCATCATCATCTCTCTCTCTTCTATTAGCTATTCCGGCATATTCTTCTCTTTTTCTATTCCCCATGGGACATCTACTTTGATTAGCTTAAAAATCGAATTAATGACTGTGATATATTGTCCACATGTCAATGGCTATCTTACAATATAGCTCTCTCCCTTCCATAGAGTCTCTAACCAATCTCCAATTACATATAGGCCTAGACAAGACTTAAGGCAAACAGAACTCCGCACAGTATGCATCTGGTTCGAGTCTTGTGTGTAAGCCATCTTAATCTTATCAACGTTAATTTATTTTTATTAAAAAACCATTATAAAAGATTACAACACACTAAGCCAATTGCGGGTTGTGACTGTCCTACCTAGACAGATCGGTTGACGACAACGTGTCACCTGCGGGAGATAATATCATTGTCATATTTTGCCTTAATTTCTTACGTTTGTCTTGTATCAAATAATCCCAACGGATGACGAAAGATGCAGGAAAGAGGATATTTTTTGGTCATATAAAGAGACATAACAACATAGAAAGATTAACAGCTGAAGGCAGAGTTAACGGCAATAGTGGAAGAGGGCGTTCAAGATGACAATGGTGCAATGACATATCAGATTGCTTAAACATGTCTCAAGCAGCGGCAGGTCAACTCGTCCAGAATCGCGGAGTGTCCAGAACCCATAAGGAGTTCCACTTTCTGGAAAGAATATGTCACATGCTGATGAAGCGGACATTGCACCTTTGTTGCACGATAAGTAAACACAATAAATGTTATAAACAGATTAGCAGATGATGGGCAAATTCAGATTAGCAGGATATAATCCGGATAACGGAGTGCATTGTGTCATGGTTTACAGCATTGCTGCAATATCTGCGTCTTTCGACCTGGCACATCTGACTTGAGCTTTGCTTTGTGTCATTGACTCTATATGGGATGGGATAGCTAACTCCATTCCATAACCTCCTTAGTCGCCTCATATGACATGCATGTTAGGGTAAACAGTGTTGCTATTCTATGATCCCCTCTCGGAACCTGGCAACACATGGGCGCGACGAGGAAACGAATTTTCCTGCTGAGCTTATGTTGCAGTAGATACTTAGTGTATGTCGTAGGAGACGACTAAGGAAAATGGGGGGGGGGGTGTAGAGTGCCCCACCATTAGGTCAAAGTGACTCATAAGTCATGCTGAACTCGGATGTGTCAGATTGAAATGACACGATGACACAGTCAAGCTGCAAGCCTTGAGGCAACTCATGTATACGGATTACATCCAGCTAACAAGTAGAATTTTGAGAGCGAACACAGAAGAAGATGCAGTGGACAAAGTTTAAAATACTCACATAAAGGCGTGCCCATGTCCAGCAGCAAGCACGCGCATGTAGTCACTGAATGCGGCAGCTTCAGCCACTCCACCAGGCGGCCGGCGATAGCAATCGCTTGATGGCGTCGCAGTTGACCTGTTAGTTTTACTATCAGTTTGAGCTTTTCTATCCTTGTCATCCTGCTTAGATCTCTCTGCGTCTTTCTCCTCTTTCCTCACCCGCTCCCTCTTCTCATCTCGCTCCCTGTCTTTCCTGTTTCGTTCTTCTCTCTCCTTCTTGTTTCTCTCCTCCTTCACTCTCTGTCTATACCTATCCTCCTTCTCCTTGTCTCTGGCGTTTCTCTCCCTGTTCGTCGAGTGTTCCAGGCGTTCATTGTGAACGCCAGTAATGTCTCCATGTTCCCTCTTTAACTGGCTTGTCTGTTCCCTCTTGACCAGGTCTATCTGATCCCTCTTTAACTGGTCTGCCTGTTCCCTCTTGACTAAATCTATCTGTTCCCCCTTTAACTGGTCTGCCTTTTCCCTCTTGACCACATCTATCTGTTCCCTCTTGACCAAGTCTATATGCTCATTCTTAACTTGATCCATCTGCTCATTCTTAAAATGCTCTGTACCGTTCCTCTCAATGCGGATGCCATTGCTGCTATCCTCTGCTTGAAAATCTTTAGGAGTGTTGGACGTTTCTGAAGGACAGCTTTCTGATTTCAAATGTCCAGCTTCCTCGCGAGACGTTGGATGTCTCTGTTTCAAAGAAATACTAGGCTTATTACTAGTTGTGATAGAATTCGAACAATGGCCGTCTCCTCTTAACTGTAGACCATCCTGGTGAGTGGTCATGGGGGCCTTTTCTTTCACACTGCCAGATTGTGTGAGATAAAAATAAAGCCCATCTTTTTGTTGTGATATAGTTGGTGGAACCCAGATTTGTTCCGATTTAATGTTGGTGGTCGACATTGATAAAGATGGTTTTGAACAAGTCCCGGAAACAGAAGTAACAGCCAATGTTGCTACTGAGGAAGTGGTTAATGAACCCGACGAATGCACCAAGGAATCATGCTTCTCAGTTGTATTAGAGCTACGGAGTAAAGGATCAGGTCTATCAGTAGGTTCTTGGGTATCATTATCTTGTTTCTTTTCGTGACCGGTATCTCCGTGTTTGTCCGTACAACCAGGCTTGCTGTGTTGCAAAAACTCATCAATATTGTCTGTTTCTCGAGCTGCAGAAGCTGTCAAACGCATATGATCGATTGATGTCTGCTCTGCATTTTCTGAAGCACTGCTGAAGTATCCTGAATGTTCTTCATCACTGTCGTCATCTGGAACATCAGATTTATCATCTGTGTTAAAGGAATCATCAGTTTCATTGCTGACGTTGATGCTGTCATCATCGGAATCTAAATCCGGCAAATGGTTACTGGAATTAGCTGGATGTTCTATTCGCTGGGCAGAATCACGTTCTTTGGAGCATGTAGGAGAGTTGGACTCTTGACTTTGCAGAAGACGTGAACTCATATTGTGAGGCACATCATGATTTGCTGATCGATGCCATGGAAGCAGTTCAGGAACTGTTATAGATGTTCCTGCCAATGTCGCTACTAAAGAAGTTGGCGAGGACTGAGGTGAAATAGACGTTGTACTACCAGAATTTGATGGGTTTCCTGTACAGTTTATATTTGAAGACACAACGGCAGCCGGTGAAAGATGTACAAGACCAGCTGTTGATGAGAAAAAGTTGGCAGCAGACGAAATGTTGAGACCTGAAGAACTATTCGGCGGAATTGGCATCGCTATTGAAGTCTTTGTTGGGGTTTCAGGCGCTTGAGAAGCTGTACATGTGAGAGAGTTTGAGGACATCTTGTTCTGTTTACTGAGATCTCTTGGTGCCTTTAAACTAACAGGGCGCGGAATTACTGCAGCCTTCATTAAATGACACTGCTTTTCTTGGCTGGTTTTGTGCTCTGCAATTTGGCTGTATTGAGAAAAAGAAAAAAAAATATATTTAAAATCTAAAATGTACAGAATTATAGAAATTTAACAGAAGATATTTTAGCGTTTCGTTCTAAAACTCCCATCGGATCTCTCTTGTAGCAGGATGTTTCTACTAGATTTCCAGCAGGATGTAATCCAGGCAACGGAAATGCCTCGTGTCGCCGTTTAATTTGCTCCAATGAACCGACACATCTGACTTCAGCGTTGGTAACTAATACGTTCAGTATTTTTACCACTTTCAATGAACGGGTGGACGTCTGCACCCATATCGCTAGTAGTAGGACAGCCGTACGAGAGAACTAGCTTTTGTACTTACACCTTGGTCACCAGGGTAGAAAATATTTTTTTCTTAAGGGAGTGGGGAGAGAAGAGGTTTCCACCAACATAATGTATCTCTTGTGTTTTCATTTTTCAGATCCCATTTTCATTTGACAGATCCCATTGTCATGTTTCAGATCTCATTTTCATTTTTCAGATTCCATTGTCATGTTTCAGATCCCATTTTCATGTTTCAGATCCCTTTTTCATTTGTCAGATCCCTTTTTCATTTGTCAGATCCCATTGTCATGTTTCAGATCCCATATTCATTTTTCAGATCCCATTATCTATGAAAATGACCGTTTTAAGAAAAATCGCCAAGGGAATTTTTTTAAAAATTTGCCTTTTGGTCAAACTCCTAATACTTAAAATCAGTTCCGATTTGCTAAAAGGGGGGGGGAAGGGTTCCCAATCCATATCCCTCTTATCTACAAGCCTGTTGGTCCCCATGCTCAAATCTAACTGCGGGCCCAGAGATGACGTGCACAGGCCGGCGCTCCATAGCTGGTCGAGCATCAGGGTCAGCGAAACACAGCTGGCCAAGACCCTCAGTGGGCCTGGAAACAGGAGTGCAGCAACCCTGCTGTAGCCTGGCCAAGTACTAGGGATCGAGGATACGGGAATGCCAACCCGGCATAAGAAAAAAATGCTGGCTGAATTCGGATGTCAGGTCGATAGGCGCAGATAACGCAGCTTGCTGTAAAACATGACACAACGCAGATCACCCTCATACGTCCTTCTCAGGACGGTCAGCAGATTGCTTTCAGAGGGTCCGCCGCAAGGCGTACGACGAAGCAGAAGAAATCTAACTGCGGTTAAGAATGCTTGACAGTTTACCCTGTAGTCTGTATCGCTATCGACAGGATCAGAGACGCCCCACTCATTAGAAGTGAATAGAGGTACAACCAATATATATATACAGAAACATGCTGGGATTAATTCATAAAGCCACACTACCACTACTATCATCATCATCACCACTATCAACATCATCACCACTATCAACATCATCACCACCACCAACATCATCACTATTAGCACTATCATCATCACAAAGTGCTACCTTGGCATAGACGGTTGCCTGTATGTACCATATTTGACAAATATTTGATTTAACCCACAACTGCTCTGCATCGTTGGACCGAGACCATCAGCGGTAAAGACCCTTGTACAGAAAGTAAACAAGACTGCATTCGTGGCGTTTTTGATTATCCTGGTGTTTCGTTGGTCATTATTTATATACTTGGTGTCACACACTTAAAAAAACACCAAGGATTACCAATGGAAATAATCACAAATCAGTCTATCAGGTCCTGTTTACTTTCTGTACACAGGTCTTTAATGGAGCCCGGCCATGTCTGAGGACAGTAATCGCAGGTAGGACTCGCGTGTGTTGACGTATCGACAGTGGGACCCTACGACCCTAACCACTCTTGGGTTTATAGATAAATGGATGCATGAATAGATGGATAGATAGATGGGTGGATAGATGAATGGATGGATATGTTCTGACAAAAATGATAAATTCGGTCAAAATTACAATCCCATTTATTTTGATAGGTGAAAGATGTGTGCCGGCTTACGTGGCAGAGGGGTGTGTTAGCTAATGAGACAGTTTTATAACTCCAGCTCGCGAAAAGAAAAAGTAAATGCTCAAACTCAGTATCTTCTTCGTCTGACTTCGTTCTCAAACTCCTACCGATTAGCAGGATGCAGTCCGGAGAACAGAATGTTGTGTCATAACTTACAGCACTGCTTCGATATCTGCGCATTCCGACCTGAGACATCCGACTTCAGCATAGCTGTGGATTACTTTGACCCTATATGGGATGGCTAACTCCACCCCATATGCGCCTCTTACAACATGCATGTCAAAACACAAAATTTATATTCTCTGCTGTCATCTAAAGCCGCGGTGGTACACGTTATCTTTCTTCAACTTCATTATCTCATTCTCCTTGATTAAAATATGCTGAAGGCGGATGTGTCCGGCCCAAAGATGCAGCTATCGCTGACCAGCTGTAAACCATAGATACACTGCATATCGCTCTCTGGACTACATCCTGCAAATCTATTGGAGTTTTAGAACGACACAGACGAAAGAAGTCTTCATAAACAACAAGTAAACGAGCGAGTATCAACTATTACTCAGAAAGAGAATTGTATAATTACCTTTGTGTTACAGTCTCCGAAAACTGGGACTCGTCTGCTCCTACACGCTTGAGGTCCGGTTTATTTTGAGCGATCCCGGTTGAACAAAAACGAGCTGGTATTAAGGAACTACTGGCAGGCCGGGTAGCGTTTCCGTCCAGGGAACTACCACTTCCGGAGTTGCTGTTTGGTTTCCTTGGTTTCCGATCCCCTGTGGGTATTCGTCGCTTCTCTCCCTTCCGTGTCTGCGGAAGATAAATAAATGGGCTTCCTTGAGATCGATTATTTCTATTTCTCTCTCTCTCTCTCACACACAGTGTTACACCACACAATATTACACACAACAGTGTCACACCACACAATCGTACAGCCAACCATATGTTCACCCAACAACTACTCACACCCGTAGATAAGATACGGTAGTTGGGGGTTGAAGAGGGTAAGACCCCACCCTCTTAGGGGAATCAGAATATAACTAGGGAAAAAAACCACGTGGAATGGGTGAACCCACTCCTCCACATTTACTTTTTAAAATATCATAAAGCAGCAAACGGGATTGGAACCGGATCTATTCAGCTGGCACCCATTCGCCTCGCAACTTGAATCAATACGTTTTCGTATTGGACCATTCAGCATTACTAGAATAATTCGGTCAACATTTCTACTAATATTAAATCCACGTTGCTCCTTTAACCACTGTCACCCTCCCCAAAAAAGTCACAAGAAATTTCACGATAGTGCTCAAATTATCAACGAAAACAAGAAAAGAAGCATTTTTTTCCGATAGTCCTTACTGAAGTAATATTCACGGCACTGGCTCTGATAAAACACAACATAGGGATTTCTAGAGATGCTTTATACCTACATGGCCTTTAGAACTTCACATTAGGTGTGCTTGCCTAGCGTTTTACAGCCTTCCTACCTGTCGCCGAATGTGAATCAACTCTACGACGTAACGGTATATCACCCACTGTGCCGTTAGACTTTACAGGCCAAAACATGTCCTTGGCAGTCCCAAGGAGGTGGTAATTAGGGATTTAGACTTGGGTCGACTACGTCTAACTCGCACGAGGTGTACCGTTGCCAGTGAACTTGACTTGATTCGCGCAATTAGACTTGTTGTGCATGTGCCCATCGGTACTGAATTTTTTTTCTTCCACAATCATGATTTATTGGGGGAAAATCAACAGTAGAGTTGGGCCAGGGCTCGTTCGTCCTCTTAGTCGAGAATTCACCGACTTCGTGAACACCTCGTCCAAATATAAATATCTACATATCTTTAGGAGCATCTTGGACTAGAAGCCTGTTCTCGGGCTAAACTAAACTTTAGTTCCGATTTTCTTGTAACGTTTTCTTGCTCCATTTTTACTGGGCGCTGCCCTCTTGCGCTGTGCTGGCCTCTCATTGAACTCAATATTTTCCTTACAGGTGGTAGCGCACAACTCTCATTATTAATCTTGACATCTATTTCGAGACATTTTGCATTTTCCGCCCCTCATATGCCCAAGCGGAACTATCTTGCATCGCTGTGTGTGTTGGTGCAGAGGTGTCGGAGATATTGCCTGTCTTTTTTTTGCAGTCAATTCTCACTCCATATACTGCTTCCATATTCACGGACACGATCCCCAAAAGTAATAATAGTAATAAAGCCGTAGAAGATTGACTTCACTGTACTCGGTTTCCCATATGTACTCCGTCCCTCTAAACGACGCGGCACACCGTCTGCCGAGAGTACCACTCATAGCACGTAACTCCGTAGCTTCAAATGATAATCCGCAGGGATCTCCGAAAAATATCCACCTTATAAACAAGACGACACGAGCCGGATTCGAACACGTGACCTCTTGAACACAAGGCGAACAGCTTAACCACTACGCCAGGGAGATCCCCGATCCCCTAAAGTGTTGACCAGGAACACAGCACTATATTTCTATTTCCAGTGTGCACCACGAGGAGGTGCTTTCTGGGATCTTGGTTATCTGCTAATCCTGGGACCGCTTTAGAGCAATGCGAAGCCTTTTCATCTTAAAAGGACAAAACACTCACTGAGACGCACTGATTGCATCTCGATTCTATTGTATTTTCCGGTAACATCATACAGTGCACATAGCAAGGCGTAATGATCCTTGCATATTTTTTCCTTTTCTATCCGACTGGAGATGCACATTAAATGATTTACTGCAAAATTTTGCAATATTTGCCAGGCAACACCGAGACAGATTTACGAGATCTGTTATGCGACTAGTTTTTGACACCTGCACAATAACTTGAAATCCTGTGCCACCAGGTGGTGCGCTGATGGCCTGCTCTCCCCATAAATGTCTCATCCAAACAGTTGATCATTTGATCTCACTCAAGTTATAGTTGATATTAACTTGGGACTGCGTTTATGAGCGTGAGATGGACAAGTTTTCATGACATTTGTATATGGAAAAAGATGGGAAGCTTGTACAAAGTATGGCGTTATGTGACGGTTATTTGTGATTTAAGTACCGGTTGTATATGCACAGTAAATTCGAGGAATAGGGTACGGGTTTCAATAAATGGAACAATAGTCTATGTGTAGTCTGTGGGTACGTAATAGTTCTACTTCTGCGATCAATCATTGTGCATATTAGTTCGATATTAGTCACGCATAGACCGGTCTGTTTTATGTCGTTGAAGGTTCGTGACACTACACAACAATTTGTGACGCGTCCATACTGCTACCACGCAATAATTGATGACGTATACACTGTTACTACACAAACACTAATGACTCACTATTAACTGCTATTACGTAACTTTCGCGATAACAGTAATATCTTTTTAGTTACACGTAGAATTAAGAAGAGTAACAAGAGGTGGTTGTTACTAAAAAAAATGTCCACCACGGAGATGCGGAAGCACAAATCTGTAACTGTTATCTCCTGCCACACACAAGGAAAGATGCAGAAACACAAGTAGGAAACTGTCATCATTGCCTGCTATGGACGGCCAACACATCAGAGTTATGTAATAACACATGCAGTGGACGGTTATTATACACAAACACATAACTTATCAATTCAAGGAGAGGCTCTCGAGGCCCGATAAACATGTTACCTCGGCCCGTTTGTTGAGAAACCGTAGTTGATGGCTAAGTTCGAATCCTGATACGTGCAACTTTCTTTAAGAGTGTGCAATAGGTTTGCGAGTCAAAGAAGACACATACTGAGACTTTAGATAAAAAAATGTAAGTTGATAACTTCTACAAGAGCAGGTTTCTAGGTTGCTTAGCAACGTGAGAACTCACGCACTTGTAGTTTACCTCCCCCTAACACGATTATTTTGTAAGGTAAATACATTTACATAGAGAAGATTTTGTGAAGTTTTTCAGCCATCTTGTGGTGTTTTTTCCCCCAGTGCACTGGTTCTGTTTAAACAATTATGAGTTTAGCCATGTGTGTCCTTATGGAGAGGATACAGACTAGGACATTATCTGAGTCACAGAATAATGTGTGTCCTTATGGAGAGAATTAAAAATATACAGGAGGACATTATCTCCGTCACATGAATATACGTGCCATTATGGAGAGACAGAGAATGACATTATCTCTGTTACAGAAATATATATGTCCTTGTGGGAGGACACAGTATGACATTTTCTCTGTCAAAATGTCCCCATCCGGGAAGGACAATTTGTAAAACATGATTTCAATTGTAGAAAATCCTATACTCCTGATGGGAACACAAACTAAAGAGTACCCTTTATGCTAGAACATTTTCTACAAGATTGTCAGTTCTATGAGAACTGTACAGTGATGGATTGGCACATAGTTCTATGAGAACAGTACAGTGATGGATTGGCACATAGTTCTATGAGAA
Source organism: Meghimatium bilineatum (assembly GCA_034231615.1). Classification (NCBI taxonomy): domain Eukaryota; kingdom Metazoa; phylum Mollusca; class Gastropoda; order Stylommatophora; family Philomycidae; genus Meghimatium; species Meghimatium bilineatum. The sequence continues at coordinate 74,674,384 of CM067321.1, read as the reverse complement.
CAGTACAGTGATGGATTGGCACATAGTTCTATGAGAACAGTACAGTGATGGATTGGCACATAGTTCTATGAGAACTGTACAGTGATGGATTGGCACATAGTTCTATGAGAACAGTACAGTGATGGATTGGCACATAGTTCTATGAGAACTGTACAGTGATGGATTGGCACATAGTTCTATGAGAACAGTACAGTGATGGATTGGCACATAGTTCTATGAGAACAGTACAGTGATGGATTGGCACATAGTTCTATGAGAACAGTACAGTGATGGATTGGCACATAGTTCTATGAGAACTGTACAGTGATGGATTGGCACATAGTTCTATGAGAACTGTACAGTGATGGATTGGCACATAGTTCTATGAGAACAGTACAGTGATGGATTGGCACATAGTTCTATGAGAACTGTACAGTGATGGATTGGCACATAGTTCTATGAGAACAGTACAGTGATGGATTGGCACATAGTTCTATGAGAACTGTACAGTGATGGATTGGCACATAGTTCTATGAGAACAGTACAGTGATGGATTGGCACATAGTTCTATGAGAACAGTACAGTGATGGATTGGCACATAGTTCTATGAGAACAGTACAGTGATGGATTGGCACATAGTTCTATGAGAACAGTACAGTGATGGATTGGCACATAGTTCTATGAGAACAGTACAGTGATGGATTGGCACATAGTTCTATGAGAACTGTACAGTGATGGATTGGCACATAGTTCTATGAGAACTGTACAGTGATGGATTGGCACATAGTTCTATGAGAACAGTACAGTGATGGATTGGCACATAGTTCTATGAGAACTGTACAGTGATGGATTGGCACATAGTTCTATGAGAACAGTACAGTGATGGATTGGCACATAGTTCTATGAGAACTGTACAGTGATGGATTGGCACATAGTTCTATGAGAACAGTACAGTGATGGATTGGCACATAGTTCTATGAGAACAGTACAGTGATGGATTGGCACATAGTTCTATGAGAACAGTACAGTGATGGATTGGCACATAGTTCTATGAGAACAGTACAGTGATGGATTGGCACATAGTTCTATGAGAACAGTACAGTGATGGATTGGCACATAGTTCTATGAGAACAGTACAGTGATGGATTGGCACATAGTTCTATGAGAACTGTACAGTGATGGATTGGCACATAGTTCTATGAGAACAGTACAGTGATGGATTGGCACATAGTTCTATGAGAACAGTACAGTGATGGATTGGCACATAGTTCTATGAGAACTGTACAGTGATGGATTGGCACATAGTTCTATGAGAACAGTACAGTGATGGATTGGCACATAGTTCTATGAGAACAGTACAGTGATGGATTGGCACATAGTTCTATGAGAACAGTACAGTGATGGATTGGCACATAGTTCTATGAGAACAGTACAGTGATGGATTGGCACATAGTTCTATGAGAACTGTACAGTGATGGATTGGCACATAGTTCTATGAGAACAGTACAGTGATGGATTGGCACATAGTTCTATGAGAACTGTACAGTGATGGATTGGCACATAGTTCTATGAGAACTGTACAGTGATGGATTGGCACATAGTTCTATGAGAACTGTACAGTGATGGATTGGCACATAGTTCTATGAGAACTGTACAGTGATGGATTGGCACATAGTTCTATGAGAACAGTACAGTGATGGATTGGCACATAGTTCTATGAGAACTGTACAGTGATGGATTGGCACATAGTTCTATGAGAACTGTACAGTGATGGATTGGCACATAGTTCTATGAGAACTGTACAGTGATGGATTGGCACATAGTTCTATGAGAACTGTACAGTGATGGATTGGCACATAGTTCTATGAGAACTGTACAGTGATGGATTGGTCGTGCTAAACTTCTCAGAATAAGACGCATTCCGTTCTCCGGACTACATCCTGCTAATCTGCAGGAGTTTGAGAACGAACGAAGAAGAAGAATATGTATTTTGAAGAAAGTTATATGGTGACTTACGTCAATAAGAAGACCCATCAACAGAATTTAATGGTTGGTTGGTTGGCTGCTGATCCAGCGGTCCATGAGCTCAAGCCCTTTGACCTAATGCCATTTTATTGGCATTATTTTGCTGAGAAGTCTGTGGTTTTCGCTTTACCCCGGGACAGGGCCAGAGAATAACTATCACACCACCAGGAAGGTAGGTTTCAACCTATGACCGAATTTAATCAAACCTTATGAATCAAAACTTAAGGGTAAAGTCAAAGGGAGGGAGCAACAGATAGGCAGAGATACAAGTGGGAGAGTAACATCACAAGATGGACATGTTACAGTCTAACAGAGTGCACCACCAAAACAAGAGACAGAGAACGTTAGAGGTCTGTTGCAGCCAACCTTCGTTGCGGAGATGGCACTTGATGATAATGATTTGATTATGTTTTCAATTATTCCCGTGAATATCGTTGGTCGGCACTAGAAGAAATCACATTGGCGGCACTGGAAGGCGTCACTTGGGCAGCACAAAATATATACATAGCGACCAACGAAAACCTCGACAATAATCAAGAACATCACGTAAGAAGGTTGATTCTGCTTTTGTTTTGATCCTGCTGTTATGTCTTATCTCGCGATTTGTTATGGTTTTTTTCTAGACTGCCAACTTTATCCTAATGGTCTATATATATATATATATATATATATATATATATATATATATATATATATATATATATATATATATATATATATATATATATATTTAAGAGGGTTGCGGTTCAAATCCGTGTCAAAATTAAACCTACGAGTGGATCCCAAGCAGCGCAAATTACCTTGGCTGATTTGACTCTACCTGAACTAGGAAATAACCATCCTGAATAGCCAGCCTTCCTGAATTAGAAAATAGCCATCCTGAATAGCCACCAGACTTTCTGAAACAGGACATAGGATACATCAACATAACGCAAGTTACAAAGTTGTCTCCGCCAATAGTTATTTATGCCTGGAGATCTTGTACCGCCCTCTGCATTATATATTCAAGATACATGTTAAACAGTACCGAGGAAGTATGCATCCCTGACGCACTCCTATATCCGTCTTGAAAACTTCACCAATGTCGTTATTTATAAAAACAGCACTGTTTGCATCTTTATACAGCTTTTCGCAAAGTATACGTAGTGACGGAGACGGCACTTGATGATGATAATGATGACACAGTGACGAATGATTCGCCAAGATAATTGGCGATGTTTAGTACAAGCGCCCAGTGCTATTATGGAGAAATGCTTGCGTAGTTTTTGGTGTACATATGGTACGGTAACCTTTACGGACAAATTAAAGCCTGTGAGGGACTATCGGTAGTAAAGACATCAGTACAGAAAGTAAACATGCCTTCATTTGTGACGTTTTTGATTATTGTCGCGACTTTCATTGGACACTATATACTTGGAATTGCATGCTAAAAAAAAGCCAAGCCCAATCAATGAAATTTACGAAGACAATTTTAAAATATCAGCCTTTCAGATTATATTTACTTTCTGTATACATGTCTTTACTGGTTCGGTCGTAGATGGTCTCAGGACAAGACTCGAGCCGGGAGATCACATGAGGTACTCCAACCGGGAACTCAACGATAACAGGGGAAGATAAGAGGGGAGAACTGATGGTAACCACGAGCAGACATGCGTGTAATTAAAACGGAACCTGTCTGATCACTTGTGATGTTCGTTTCTCTTCACGTTCCTTCTGTGAGTGACTTGACTAGTACACCCATTACACAGTACGCCCCGTGGGTGGAGGAAGGAGTACTTTCAACAGTACTGTATTTACTGCAGGATTTCTTTCTATCTTTACGTGATTCCGTAACTTGCTTCTAGGGCTGACATGGGCAACCTTTCTTGGTTCGGCGGGCCCAATTGAGTTTATTTACTCTTTCGGTAGTCACTGTAAAACTAATCACCACCGATATCACCACTGTAAAACTAATTACTACAGAGATCAGCCCTGTAAAACTAATTACTACAGAGATCAGCACTACAAAACTAATTACTACAGAGATCAGCCCTGTAAAACTAATTACTACAGAGATCAGCACTGCAAAACTAATTACTACAGAGATCAGCACTACAAAACTAATTACTGCAGAGATCAGCCCTGTAAAACTAATTACTACAGCACTGTAAAACTAATTACTACAGAGATTCGCCCATGTGTTGCCAGGCCCGAAAGGGGAGCAAAGAATAGCAACACTGTTTACCTTTCACGCATGTCGTAAAAGGCGACTAAGTAGATTATGGGATGGAGTTGGCCGTCCCATCCCATATAGGGTCAGTGACCCAACGCCATGCTGAAGTCGGATGTGTCAGACCGAAGGCGCAGATATCGCAGTAATGCTGTAAACCATGACACAGCGCATTCCGTTCTCGGGACAACATCCTGCTACTCTGCAGGAGTTTAAGAACGAACGCAGAAGAAGAACTACAGAGATCGCCACTGTAAAACTAACTACTACAGAAATCACCACTGTAAAACACATTACTACAGAAATTACCACTGTAACCAAGTTCCTTACAGAGCTACATAAGACTATCTATAGTAAGTAACGGAAGCCCAACAGTTTGAAAGAAAGGACTCGCATAAACGGAGGTAATTAACTATTAACTACACACCATCTCCGTTGTCAATAGCTTCCCTTTCCACCAAGGTCTTTCCCCAACCCCTATTAAACGTACTTCTTAAACTCCCGTCCCTCCTTTCACCCCAATTATTGTTTCTGTAACGTCAGGTTTGTTATCCCAAACAGGCGCCACAAATCTCGCGACAGCACGTCCCAGGCCTGAGTCTAATCTCTCTTAAGCAACTGAAACCGACAGGTCCCGTTTTCCGAACCGTGGTCGATTTATCGCGCGTTGTCTTAAATCCAGCCGACACGTAGGAGCCCCCTTAACTCACAGCTGGCGGGCCAACACAGATATACCGTATCCTGGCACGGTTAACTCCGATCTCTCTCCTGCTCGCCAAATGTGAGGCCGCAAGGCTTTACCGATATAAGTCAGCAAAGGCGTGTCAGAGTTGAGAAAGGGGGGAATGAAGTACGAATATTGACGTAGTAGATGTTACGCCCACGTTTAACGAGTCATGCAGGTCTGAACTAGAATGAAACAGACGAGAGTTGAGCTAGTCCTTCAACTGATACCAATTCGCCGGGCTACTTAACTTTACCAATCAGCATCGCTAAAAGGGCCGAAATAGATGTGGTGGTTCGAAAAGAGAGCAAAGAACAGCGACATGTTAAATGACATGCAAGTTGTAAGAGGCGACGAAGTAAGTTTTGGGGTGCTCGCTGTTCACCCCATAGACGATGAAAATGACACATAATCCATGCTGACGTCGGATGTTTCACGCCGAAGAACGCAGATATTGCAGGACGCTGTAAATCACGACAGAGTATTTAGTTCTTTGGACTAAACCTGTGACACTGCAGGAATACGAGAACGAACGCAGAAGAAAATAACTAACCTTCCATCTTTGTTTTTCTCGATTCTGAGGAAAGACTAGTGGTTACTCAATTGTCAGATCATAACCATGGCCACGAAAATAACCGGGAGAAAAGGGAAACTAACCAGGAAATCATTGAGAATTAACCAGTACATCAATAGGAAATAAAAAATAAGATTTAACCAGGAAACCAATGAGAAATAACCAGTTCATCAACAGGAAATAAAAATAAGATTTAACCAGGAAACCAAAGAGAAATAACCAGTATATCAACAGGAAATAAAAATAAGATTTAACCAGGAAACCAATGAGAAATAACCAGTATATTAATAGGAAATAAAAATAAGATTTAACCAGGAAACTAATGAGAATGAACTAGAAATACATGAGATTTAACCAAGAAATAAATGACATTCAAGAGAAAAGGCAATGTGAATATGAGAATTAAGCAGATTTGTGAATTATCCTGCCCGTGTGGTGTCGGGGCCCAAAAGGGGAGCATAGAATAGCAACACTGTTTACCTTCCACGAATGTCGCAAGAGGCGACTAAGGAGGTTATGGGATGGAGTTGGCTGTCCCATCCCATATAGGGTCAGTGACCAAAGCCATGCTGAAGTGGGATGCGTCAGGCCGAAAGGCGCAGATATCACAGCAATGCTGTAAACCATGACACAACGCATTATGTTGTCCGGTCTACATCCTGCTAATCTGAATGAGTTTGAGAACGAACGCAGAAGAAGAAGAAGAATTATCCAGAAAAACAATGAAAAGTAACCGGACAGGCAAGGAGAACAAACTAGGAAAATAATGAGAATTAATAAGGTAATCGTTAAGTATTAACCATAATAAGGAAGTCAATGAGAAATAACCAGGTTAGCCTCCTTCAATAAACCACTAGGTCCAGCTGGTACATACCTCTAAATGTTGCGACGGAGCGGGATAGCCCTACTGAGAAATCTTTCTATTTTTCTTCCATCTTCCCTAAACTATTTATCCTGTGTCGTGGTTGGAATAAATAATGGACTCTGTGAGCCGGATTTCTACTCCAGTATTACGTTATTGATTTTTTTCTAGGAAAAATCAATCTCTTTTTTTTGCCTCCACGGTCCTGAACGCTGAATGAAGGACATATCCGGATATAAGATCGGGTGATTGTTGGGGCGTCGTCACAATGCCAGTATGACTTGAACATTGATGGAAGACCCCAAGAAAGAACTCGGGAGTAGTATATAGCCAGCATAACGAGCCCCGGATATGACATGATATGCATGATATGCCATGATATGACATGATATGCCATGATATGACATGATAAGACATGATAAGGTACCAGATCCAATAAGGTGAGCGGATCGCGGGCGGGGCGTGGTCCCGATACCGGCGGGGCGTGGTCCCGATACCGGCGGGGCGTGGTCCCGATACCGGCGGTGCGGCGCGGGTGGGGCGACGAGGTCCCCGACCCTGAAAACTGGAAAAGGGGTGGGTGGGATTTTCCCTTTAGATTTTGTGATAAAGAAAACGGCTATGGAATGTTACAATGAATGAGGTTATTATAACCAGATCATACGGTGGGGGTCATATATACCTCTACCATATGTAGATCTAGGTCAATTCTTTAGAAGGAATAGCACTGACGTGTGTGCCACTTGTGTTTAAAATTCAAATTCCGACCAGCAAAATACCATAAAATTTTATGTTACAAGGTCAATTAGCCATCTGGTGGGGCACGGAAACTTATACTAAATGATGTCAGCATAACCCGATTACGCTGTCGGGGTCATCCATAACACTACCCTATTTAGATCTGGTTCAAACTGTACGATGACATAACACAGACGCGTACTTTTCCACAAAGAAAATGGGCTGGAAACTTAGAAAGAATGAGGTCAGTATAACCGGGTTACGCTGTCGGGGTCATCCATAACACTACCCTATTTAGATCTGGTTCAAACTGTACGATGACATAACACAGACGCGTACTTTTCCACAAAGAAAATGGGCTGGAAACTTACAATGAATGAGGTCAGCATAACCAGATCATACGGTGGGGGTCATATATACCTCTACCATATTTAGATCTAGGTCAATTCCTTAGAAGGAATAGTACTGGCGTGTGTGCCCCTTGTGTTTAAAATTCAAATTCCCACCAGCAAAACACCATAAAACTTTACGATACAAGGACAATTAACCATCTGGTGGGGCACGGAAACTTATACTAAATGTTGTCAGCATAATCCGATTACGTTGTCGGGGTCATCCATAACACTACTCTATTTAGATCTGGTTCAAACTGTACGATGGTATAACACAGACGCGTACTTTTCCACAAATTAAATAGGTTGGAAACTTAGAAAGAATGAGGTCAGCATAACCCCGTCACGCGATCGGTGTCAGCAATATGAATGGCATATTTAGCTCTGTTTCATTGTGTTGAAGCTCAAATTGTGTTCCGAAAAACATTGTAAATCATGAGGCTACAAGGTCAATTACCCATCTGTTAGCTCATGGGCTATTTCAATATATGCTAATTAGCGTACTTTTCCACAAAGAAAACGACACTGGAATCTTAGCACGAATGATGTCAGCATAATACGATCACGCAACCAGTATATGAAAGTGAACACCCTTTATCTATCTTAGCTGTCTCTGTATATAATCACTATAAGCATGGTTGGTGTCCGAATGTAGGGATTTCGTTTTGTGATCATGCTATATTATTATTAATGATATTAATATACTGATACAAATGTTATTTAAATTATTAGTTTGAATTTCAAACAGTATTTCACAAAATATTTCCAACTATATGAAATAGTTTAAAACGAAAAATAAATCCCTGTATACACGTCAGCAATAAACCCCACAGGTAGGGCTTAACGGCTTAATTACTGGCTCGAGACGGCGTACGCGTGTCAATCGATAATCACCAAGCGTGACGGCTTGACCACAGTGTAAAATGTATTAGAGCAACACAGACAATGACAAAATAATTGGGGGTAATTATAAGAAACATTTATATATGCATGAAGCATACATAAGCGTGAACATGTCGCATTCATAACATTCCTTGAATAACTGAAAATGGTTAAAAATTAGTCTTTCTATTAAACAATGAAAATTAAAAAAACTGGTCTGTTAAATGCTTACAATACGGCCACCTGGTAGAGATTAACACCTTCTGTTATGACTAGCGTCTCTGGCATCTTTATTACCATAATTTTGAATATTTGTAAACCTCACTATACAACACGATTTAGCGCTGTGTTATGAGTGTTCTCAAACTCCCTAAGTCTTCGTACATATATAGTTAAATATACCTTGGTGTAAGAATTAGAAATTGTACCAAATTAATACAATTTCATTATTACAGGCCCTCAATATATATATGGCTGTTTTTCTTTCCGTTCTTCCTAGCTTCGGCCTTTTCTTTTGTTTATCTTCATGTTAAAGGTTTGGTATGTTTGATGTAATCTGGGTGTTTATCTTTGTATGTGTTCTTATGACGCTGGTAGTAGTGATTGGTCGTCTGCGAAGCGCAATTCGTTGAGTTATCTCTTATATTGTTTTCTTCAGTTGTTTTTGCTGCTTTGGTGATGTGATCTAAGTATGTTATATATAGATGGCCACACACACACACACACATACTTACAGATATTTTCAAAGCTCTGTAGCGTGTTTAAATCTTTACAAAAGAAACATTTGACATATATGCACATTCTCAAACTCCCCCCCTTACCGTTGAGTGATTCTAAGTTGTTATCAAACACGGTTCGGGGTTGCCACACAATTGGAGTTATTAATAAACAATCTTTTTAATGTTAAATTTTAAAGAAAGGAGCGCATTAATCATAATATGAATAAGGGTCTCCACACATTCTTCTGTGCCTTGGCCAATGGTTCTCATTATTTTATGCTTATATTCAAGTGCTTCTCACATTGTAAAATTGAAAATTATGGTGCTGGGTGGTTAATATAACTCATATAACAAAAAGGTTCTCAGTATATTCACACTAGCTTCTATCATATTCTACCCTGTTTAATATTTTCTTAGTATGTTCTCACTAGGCTCTGCAACTATTTTCTCACTTCACGCTTTAGCCATGGTCGCCGGGTGGTCTCTGTATGAGTTTCAACTATGTTCTACCATATTATCAGTATGGTCTCGCTAGCTTCTAACATTGTCTACTTTGGGTCAATATTTTCTTAGTATATTCTCGGTAGGTTCTTCAATTATGTTTTCAGTCCCCGCTTCAATTATGGTATCTCTCTTTTAAGTTATTGTTTCTTTGCCAACAGTTCTCATAATAACATATATCCCACACCACAAACGTCATGTTTATCAGTTTTCTGAATTAGCAGTTCTATACCCATAATAGTTACCCTACCTTTAAATAACACAGAGGAAAAGGCCAAGGGTTCTCACACCTTTAGGGTGGTTTGGGTGCTTGAATTAACTTGACTAGCTTATGACCCCAAACCATGATGGGGTTTCTAATGTTATCTTGGTCTGTGTATAACCCTTGTATAAATCAGTTCTGGGCTCAGCAGGTCTACCTATATCGAATATATAGAGAGCGAAGGTTCTGTTCTTCATGATCTGTGGATAACTTCTGAGTTCTGTACCGGTCAATAACTTGAACCTCTGTAGTTTATAGAAGCTTTCTTTGTAACAAGACAAAGCATATAGTACAACGAACCAGACAATACACATATACAAATATAACAATGATTAAACCCGAACCATAAAAACGTGACAGACATATTTGTTCAGAGATATAAAACATATTTATTTTATGATTCGCATACCTTTTTCCAAAATAATTAAGAAAGAATAAAAAAAGGTTCATGGTATAATTGACTGTTCATAGGAGTCACAGTTGGTTGTAGTTTTCGTCTCCTGGTTGGCTTCTTCTTTTTCTGTTCTGGTTGGTTGTGGGTTGCTACAGGCATCTCAGGTACATATGTGGGTTCGTAGTCGGTCGTGAGATACATCTCTAGATTACCAAAATACTACTCTGTGGGTGTAGACATTTTGTTGGCTGTATTAGTAACTGTGTTTGCAGCTGGAGCAGTTGAATCGGTTTTTGTGCCAAAAACACCACACACTCTATCAAATTCTTTCAGAATGACCTCTCGGAGGTCTACGAGGTCTACAAATTCTTGACGACTCATTGTGATGCCGGTTCTAGTTGGATACTTTATATTTGCATCACCATAGTAACGCCGAACATGGATAAGTGGTCTCTTGAATGATGTTACGGCTACATCATTAACACCATCACCTAATGGTTTATCATATCATTGCCTCTGGAAAAATAGGTAGTTGAGGACCTCATATTCCTAATTATTGAAATGACAGTACACCATATTGAAATGACAGTTTATTTTCCCAGTGTGTGACTGTGAAACGTGGAAATATAAGCGGCAGTGACACATCAAGCCCTTTTAACATTAATAGAGCAAGGACAAATGGTGAGTTAGTCAACTTAATCATTGGGCTGGCTCAAAGCTTTTTTTGAAATGATGAGGTCTGTCTAAAGTGTAAGCCTGACTATTATTTCTTCCCTGTTCGTAGTGATCTATGATCTTACGCCTATGGGTGCTATCAAGCAAGGGTGAAATGACTAGCTCAAGCTCATTGACCCGCCTTTGAAACAGTTCCCGGTCTAAAGCAAAATAACTTCTTGTATAATGATGAGCTTCAGCCACAAAAATATAGGTAGTTATCAATTTACCCCCTGTAGCAAAATGAACCTGTAGAGTAAACAAGAGGAATATCCATTAGCTCGGCTTGTTACACTTACTTATAGGTTAGCACACTTAAGAAAAGAAAGTTCGCATTAGCTGTACGTGCATATTATTATACACTAGTTACTCCACCACGGATATAATCCGCCCCCGGTGTAGTGATATCATAGGAAGAAAAAGTACCACGACAAAATAGTCTCTGTTCGGTAATGATATTATTATTATTATTTTATTTTTTTTCAAAGGTTAGCCTAAACACAAACAACTAAACTCCAATTACCGCCTTACAACAACAACCAATATATATGTATACATACACATAATACCTTTCTACGACCCTGTTTGCTTTCAGTTCCTGAGACAGCGTGACAGCGGGCGATGGTAGTGGTAGGATAATCATGCTCCCATTTAGCATTAATCTGACTAAGTGATGGTAAACATGATTCTAGACTATTGGTCCCTGACTCACCAGCTAGATGAATGGTTTCTGTCTCGGATGATGGGTCTGATACGGCTTCACTTCTGGGCTTAAAGAGCGTGGCTAGCGTTAAAGGTGAATTAAAGACAGAGCAGCTTATCGGGGACATCGACATATCTTCATTGTCTGACCACCCATCACTGTCTTCATTACTACCAACGCCCTCAGTTGCCTCAGAAGCTGAACACCAAGAAAAAAGGCTCCCAAGTGGACATCTATCGAGTTGCATTTTCACTGGCGACGTTGGTCGTATCGGCTTTTTGTTGTTGGGCTTTAAAAGACACTAATTATGGAGAAGCCACACCTACCAGCTGCCTACGGGTAATGTTAGTGCCTATAAGAGTGAAGTGTATTATAGGGTTTGTGTGCCGCCTTCAACATTAACCGCTACCAGTAATAATCTGCCGAACTAGCTAAACTCACCCGCACCGCATAAACAATAGCTAAACATATAGGGTAGCTTGTTATGGGGTTGTACCTGAGCAATACGTAGTGAAAATTTTATTAGTGTGTAACCTATACATAAAGGATGAAAAAAGGCTACCCTTCGTCATTGTCTTAAACATGCACACCTCTGAGAATGACATCTCAGCACGGGCTATAAATACGAAAGCATATGATTCTGATACTAACAAACGAGCAAACACCTAGTTTTATATACGAACCAGCTACACCAATCGCCTGTATTGCACTATTGAAGCACAACCGAATAGGCAATACAGGTTTTGTACTGTGCACACACTTGGAGTAACCCATTCATCCCATTGGGTGATGTGTGTATATTTGTAGGACCAAACATTTTAAAAAAATCATACGTTATCGGCACTTACTAATAGAAACTACCGGAACTTGGTCATTTTGAAGAATGACTTATGTAAGTAATGTTGTTAATATCTGAACAGGTGGTTTGTTATTCTAACAGGATTTTCAATCATAGTATTGTTTTTGGCTCTTCTTCTTCAGACATGCGTTAACGGGCACATTCGCTACCTTTTCTATGGTATTTTGATGTTAAATTTAATATCTGACATGTGTGAAATTCTATAGGGTCTTGGTTGTTGGTCCGTTTTGGTAGTTGCCAGCATGTGGGCGTGGAAAAAAGTTGGTGTAAATGTGAATACATTTGTGTATTTTTGGTGTGTATAGATACACTAACATCCCGGTGATATATTTGGGTCGTATTTATTACTATTGTTGTGCTCGTTGTATATGTATATTGTTTGAGCTGTGTATGTATAGCCTGATTATGAGTTAGGGCTAACTATGTTTGTTATCTGCTTGGGAATTGGCTTATTTACGCAGTCCATCTATTTTCCACAGACTAAGACGTCCACCAAAACCTTCCGGTGTGTTCAATGCTTGAAACCATTCAGTCGCCTTTACACACTGCAAAGACATACCCAAGATCTTCACCTTAAAAAAAAGACATAACTGTAATTTTTGTGTTAATGTTTACACAGACGCTTCAACATTAAGACAGCACAAACAGAAGTGTCATACACCCCAATTAGTAACAACGGATGGGACTTTTAAACCTAGCGAGGGGCATCATAGTAATTTAACACCAACCAAGAACATGATACTAGTTGATCCCCAGGTGGTCGACACCTTGCTGTATAAAACAGTCTATAAACCACCTGCTTCTTTAACTGATTCTACGGGTGAGTTGGACCAAGATATGCGGGCGGTTTTATCTCGTGGTGATTTAACCAATCATGAAAAATCTACACTATACCAAAAAACATTACAACAGTATTTGAATCGACTCAGTCAATACAAAAACATACCGATGAAGCTATTAGAGAGCACGCAGTGTTCGGTACCAAGTGCCTTAATACAGAAAGATGAAGAACCCACTGAGAAAATTCCCGAGAAAGGCGAAGTGATGTCTAAGATGCCACTGCTTCAACATAGGCGGGTATCTAAAAGAACAAAATGTAAAACAATGGACAAAAGTCTGATTTGGGATAAGTGGTAGAAAAACTGTAGAAGGCAACGCCCCATTACACAACAACTTATCGCCTGTTTAAACTAATATGATACTTATATATATATATTACATTAATAAGCAAAATAAAATAAGAAAACCACAACCATGTTGTTGTATTTTGTCTGTATTTGTGTGTATGTGTGTGTGTGCCTGTGTAAAAAAAAAAAAAAATAACACATTAACACAAAAATTACAGTTATGTCTTTTTTTTAAGGTGAAGATCTTGTGTATGTCTTTGCAGTGTGTAAAGGCGACTGAATGGTTTCAAGCATTGAACACACCGGAAGGTTTTGGTGGACGTCTTAGTCTGTGGAAAATAGATGGACTGCGTAAATAAGCCAATTCCCAAGCAGATAACAAACATAGTTAGCCCTAACTCATAATCAGGCTATACATACACAGCTCAAACAATATACATATACAACGAGCACAACAATAGTAATAAATACGACCCAAATATATCACTGGGATGTTAGTGTATCTATACACACCAAAAATACACAAATGTATTCACATTTACACCAACTTTTTTCCACGCCCACATGCTGGCAACTACCAAAACGGACCAACAACCAAGACCCTATAGAATTTCACACATGTCAGATATTAAATTTAACATCAAAATACCATAGAAAAGGTAGCGAATGTGCCCGTTAACGCATGTCTGAAGAAGAAGAGCCAAAAACAATACTATGATTGAAAATCCTGTTAGAATAACAAACCACCTGTTCAGATATTAACAACATTACTTACATAAGTCATTCTTCAAAATGACCAAGTTCCGGTAGTTTCTATTAGTAAGTGCCGATAACGTATGATTTTTTTAAAATGTTTGGTCCTACAAATATACACACATCACCCAATGGGATGAATGGGTTACTCCAAGTGTGTGCACAGTACAAAACCTGTATTGCCTATTCGGTTGTGCTTCAATAGTGCAATACAGGCGATTGGTGTAGCTGGTTCGTATATAAAACTAGGTGTTTGCTCGTTTGTTAGTATCAGAATCATATGCTTTCGTATTTATAGCCCGTGCTGAGATGTCATTCTCAGAGGTGTGCATGTTTAAGACAATGACGAAGGGTAGCCTTTTTTCATCCTTTATGTATAGGTTACACACTAATAAAATTTTCACTACGTATTGCTCAGGTACAACCCCATAACAAGCTACCCTATATGTTTAGCTATTGTTTATGCGGTGCGGGTGAGTTTAGCTAGTTCGGCAGATTATTACTGGTAGCGGTTAATGTTGAAGGCGGCACACAAACCCTATAATACACTTCACTCTTATAGGCACTAACATTACCCGTAGGCAGCTGGTAGGTGTGGCTTCTCCATAATTAGTGTCTTTTAAAGCCCAACAACAAAAAGCCGATACGACCAACGTCGCCAGTGAAAATGCAACTCGATAGATGTCCACTTGGGAGCCTTTTTTCTTGGTGTTCAGCTTCTGAGGCAACTGAGGGCGTTGGTAGTAATGAAGACAGTGATGGGTGGTCAGACAATGAAGATATGTCGATGTCCCCGATAAGCTGCTCTGTCTTTAATTCACCTTTAACGCTAGCCACGCTCTTTAAGCCCAGAAGTGAAGCCGTATCAGACCCATCATCCGAGACAGAAACCATTCATCTAGCTGGTGAGTCAGGGACCAATAGTCTAGAATCATGTTTACCATCACTTAGTCAGATTAATGCTAAATGGGAGCATGATTATCCTACCACTACCATCGCCCGCTGTCACGCTGTCTCAGGAACTGAAAGCAAACAGGGTCGTAGAAAGGTATTATGTGTATGTATACATATATATTGGTTGTTGTTGTAAGGCGGTAATTGGAGTTTAGTTGTTTGTGTTTAGGCTAACCTTTGAAAAAAAATAAAATAATAATAATAATATCATTACCGAACAGAGACTATTTTGTCGTGGTACTTTTTCTTCCTATGATATCACTACACCGGGGGCGGATTATATCCGTGGTGGAGTAACTAGTGTATAATAATATGCACGTACAGCTAATGCGAACTTTCTTTTCTTAAGTGTGCTAACCTATAAGTAAGTGTAACAAGCCGAGCTAATGGATATTCCTCTTGTTTACTCTACAGGTTCATTTTGCTACAGGGGGTAAATTGATAACTACCTATATTTTTGTGGCTGAAGCTCATCATTATACAAGAAGTTATTTTGCTTTAGACCGGGAACTGTTTCAAAGGCGGGTCAATGAGCTTGAGCTAGTCATTTCACCCTTGCTTGATAGCACCCATAGGCGTAAGATCATAGATCACTACGAACAGGGAAGAAATAATAGTCAGGCTTACACTTTAGACAGACCTCATCATTTCAAAAAAAGCTTTGAGCCAGCCCAATGATTAAGTTGACTAACTCACCATTTGTCCTTGCTCTATTAATGTTAAAAGGGCTTGATGTGTCACTGCCGCTTATATTTCCACGTTTCACAGTCACACACTGGGAAAATAAACTGTCATTTCAATATGGTGTACTGTCATTTCAATAATTAGGAATATGAGGTCCTCAACTACCTATTTTTCCAGAGGCAATGATATGATAAACCATTAGGTGATGGTGTTAATGATGTAGCCGTAACATCATTCAAGAGACCACTTATCCATGTTCGGCGTTACTATGGTGATGCAAATATAAAGTATCCAACTAGAACCGGCATCACAATGAGTCGTCAAGAATTTGTAGACCTCGTAGACCTCCGAGAGGTCATTCTGAAAGAATTTGATAGAGTGTGTGGTGTTTTTGGCACAAAAACCGATTCAACTGCTCCAGCTGCAAACACAGTTACTAATACAGCCAACAAAATGTCTACACCCACAGAGTAGTATTTTGGTAATCTAGAGATGTATCTCACGACCGACTCCGAACCCACATATGTACCTGAGATGCCTGTAGCAACCCACAACCAACCAGAACAGAAAAAGAAGAAGCCAACCAGGAGACGAAAACTACAACCAACTGTGACTCCTATGAACAGTCAATTATACCATGAACCTTTTTTTATTCTTTCTTAATTATTTTGGAAAAAGGTATGCGAATCATAAAATAAATATGTTTTATATCTCTGAACAAATATGTCTGTCACGTTTTTATGGTTCGGGTTTAATCATTGTTATATTTGTATATGTGTATTGTCTGGTTCGTTGTACTATATGCTTTGTCTTGTTACAAAGAAAGCTTCTATAAACTACAGAGGTTCAAGTTATTGACCGGTACAGAACTCAGAAGTTATCCACAGATCATGAAGAACAGAACCTTCGCTCTCTATATATTCGATATAGGTAGACCTGCTGAGCCCAGAACTGATTTATACAAGGGTTATACACAGACCAAGATAACATTAGAAACCCCATCATGGTTTGGGGTCATAAGCTAGTCAAGTTAATTCAAGCACCCAAACCACCCTAAAGGTGTGAGAACCCTTGGCCTTTTCCTCTGTGTTATTTAAAGGTAGGGTAACTATTATGGGTATAGAACTGCTAATTCAGAAAACTGATAAACATGACGTTTGTGGTGTGGGATATATGTTATTATGAGAACTGTTGGCAAAGAAACAATAACTTAAAAGAGAGATACCATAATTGAAGCGGGGACTGAAAACATAATTGAAGAACCTACCGAGAATATACTAAGAAAATATTGACCCAAAGTAGACAATGTTAGAAGCTAGCGAGACCATACTGATAATATGGTAGAACATAGTTGAAACTCATACAGAGACCACCCGGCGACCATGGCTAAAGCGTGAAGTGAGAAAATAGTTGCAGAGCCTAGTGAGAACATACTAAGAAAATATTAAACAGGGTAGAATATGATAGAAGCTAGTGTGAATATACTGAGAACCTTTTTGTTATATGAGTTATATTAACCACCCAGCACCATAATTTTCAATTTTACAATGTGAGAAGCACTTGAATATAAGCATAAAATAATGAGAACCATTGGCCAAGGCACAGAAGAATGTGTGGAGACCCTTATTCATATTATGATTAATGCGCTCCTTTCTTTAAAATTTAACATTAAAAAGATTGTTTATTAATAACTCCAATTGTGTGGCAACCCCGAACCGTGTTTGATAACAACTTAGAATCACTCAACTGTAAGGGGGGGAGTTTGAGAATGTGCATATATGTCAAATGTTTCTTTTGTAAAGATTTAAACACGCTACAGAGCTTTGAAAATATCTGTAAGTATGTGTGTGTGTGTGTGTGGCCATCTATATATAACATACTTAGATCACATCACCAAAGCAGCAAAAACAACTGAAGAAAACAATATAAGAGATAACTCAACGAATTGCGCTTCGCAGACGACCAATCACTACTACCAGCGTCATAAGAACACATACAAAGATAAACACCCAGATTACATCAAACATACCAAACCTTTAACATGAAGATAAACAAAAGAAAAGGCCGAAGCTAGGAAGAACGGAAAGAAAAACAGCCATATATATATTGAGGGCCTGTAATAATGAAATTGTATTAATTTGGTACAATTTCTAATTCTTACACCAAGGTATATTTAACTATATATGTACGAAGACTTAGGGAGTTTGAGAACACTCATAACACAGCGCTAAATCGTGTTGTATAGTGAGGTTTACAAATATTCAAAATTATGGTAATAAAGATGCCAGAGACGCTAGTCATAACAGAAGGTGTTAATCTCTACCAGGTGGCCGTATTGTAAGCATTTAACAGACCAGTTTTTTTAATTTTCATTGTTTAATAGAAAGACTAATTTTTAACCATTTTCAGTTATTCAAGGAATGTTATGAATGCGACATGTTCACGCTTATGTATGCTTCATGCATATATAAATGTTTCTTATAATTACCCCCAATTATTTTGTCATTGTCTGTGTTGCTCTAATACATTTTACACTGTGGTCAAGCCGTCACGCTTGGTGATTATCGATTGACACGCGTACGCCGTCTCGAGCCAGTAATTAAGCCGTTAAGCCCTACCTGTGGGGTTTATTGCTGACGTGTATACAGGGATTTATTTTTCGTTTTAAACTATTTCATATAGTTGGAAATATTTTGTGAAATACTGTTTGAAATTCAAACTAATAATTTAAATAACATTTGTATCAGTATATTAATATCATTAATAATAATATAGCATGATCACAAAACGAAATCCCTACATTCGGACACCAACCATGCTTATAGTGATTATATACAGAGACAGCTAAGATAGATAAAGGGTGTTCACTTTCATATACTGGTTGCGTGATCGTATTATGCTGACATCATTCGTGCTAAGATTCCAGTGTCGTTTTCTTTGTGGAAAAGTACGCTAATTAGCATATATTGAAATAGCCCATGAGCTAACAGATGGGTAATTGACCTTGTAGCCTCATGATTTACAATGTTTTTCGGAACACAATTTGAGCTTCAACACAATGAAACAGAGCTAAATATGCCATTCATATTGCTGACACCGATCGCGTGACGGGGTTATGCTGACCTCATTCTTTCTAAGTTTCCAACCTATTTAATTTGTGGAAAAGTACGCGTCTGTGTTATACCATCGTACAGTTTGAACCAGATCTAAATAGAGTAGTGTTATGGATGACCCCGACAACGTAATCGGATTATGCTGACAACATTTAGTATAAGTTTCCGTGCCCCACCAGATGGTTAATTGTCCTTGTATCGTAAAGTTTTATGGTGTTTTGCTGGTGGGAATTTGAATTTTAAACACAAGGGGCACACACGCCAGTACTATTCCTTCTAAGGAATTGACCTAGATCTAAATATGGTAGAGGTATATATGACCCCCACCGTATGATCTGGTTATGCTGACCTCATTCATTGTAAGTTTCCAGCCCATTTTCTTTGTGGAAAAGTACGCGTCTGTGTTATGTCATCGTACAGTTTGAACCAGATCTAAATAGGGTAGTGTTATGGATGACCCCGACAGCGTAATCGGGTTATGCTGACATCATTTAGTATAAGTTTCCGTGCCCCACCAGATGGCTAATTGACCTTGTAACATAAAATTTTATGGTATTTTGCTGGTCGGAATTTGAATTTTAAACACAAGTGGCACACACGTCAGTGCTATTCCTTCTAAAGAATTGACCTAGATCTACATATGGTAGAGGTATATATGACCCCCACCGTATGATCTGGTTATAATAACCTCATTCATTGTAACATTCCATAGCCGTTTTCTTTATCACAAAATCTAAAGGGAAAATCCCACCCACCCCTTTTCCAGTTTTCAGGGTCGGGGACCTCGTCGCCCCACCCGCGCCGCACCGCCGGTATCGGGACCACGCCCCGCCGGTATCGGGACCACGCCCCGCCGGTATCGGGACCACGCCCCGCCCGCGATCCGCTCACCTTATTGGATCTGGTACCTTATCATGTCTTATCATGTCATATCATGGCATATCATGTCATATCATGGCATATCATGCATATCATGTCATATCCGGGGCTCGTTATGCTGGCTATATACTACTCTCGGGGCAAGGTACGAGATATTGTTTTTTCTCTGCGTTCTTTCTCCTACAGATTAGCAGGGTGTAGTCCGAGGACAAGAATGTGCCGTGATGGGTTACAGGTTAGCTGTGATCTCTGCGCCTTTCGGCTTCTTCTGCGTTCGTTCTCAAACTCCTGCAGATTATCAGGATGTAGTCCGGAGCAAGGAATGTGTTGTAATCTTGGCTGCGATATATGCGTCTTTCGGTCTGATTTTTTTCCGACTCCATCATGACTTCTGGGTCAATGTTCCCCTGATTATGGGACGGGACAGTCAACCACACCACCTTCTTAGTCGCGTCTTACAACATGTATGGAAGGTAAACAGTATTACTATTATTTGCTCCCCTTTCGGGCCCAAGAAAAACAAGGTCGACTGTCATGCTTATAGAAGAGATAAGCACAACTTCAGATACAAACATATTTAAGCGAATCACAAAAGAAAAAGACATTGTAACTGCCGTTAAGTCCTGATATTTCAAGACAGTCACGGCAAATGCCCATATGCAATAGAAGACTGCCCCGCTCATGACATTGTATCCTAAAACCACATTGAGTCGATCTTCTGTGGTCTTGGCCGACCTGGTACGGTGAAGACTTTCTGTGCTTGATAGAGTAATAAAGTAACCCATGGCATTTATTAATGCCGTAGGGGTGTGAGATGTTAGCGATCTCACATTTCAGAGGCTCTGCAAATGAGGGCGGTAGCCATCTCCTCTCCCTCGCAGTCTTTACTTCCCGGATTAATCCGGTACCCATTTAAGGCTGGGTCGACCTAGGAGCCGTTGCGATCTGAAAACATTTCCGCCTCAGCTGGGGAATGAACCCAGGACCACTCATATGCGAAGCCAGTAGGCTAACCACTGCGCTAACGCGGCTCCTTTAGAGTAATACTGCTGCTCTAATGTAGAAGTATTTTCCAGTTTGGAAAAGCTTTAGATATTGTCTTCCCGTCTGTGAATATGCCACACCTACCATTTGTTGCTGCTTCCTCTTCTTCTTCTTCTGCGTTCAGCATCTGTGGTCATGTTATATTGTCAGGCCTGTCGTCAGGGCGAAGTTCACTGTCTTCTCCAGGTCAGAGCGGCTGCCCCATACACTTTTCCTCAAATCTGCATCCTCTAGCAGGGCTGCTGCCTCTGTTCTTTGTCTGTTGGCCAATCCTGAAGTAGGTGTTCAAGAATACGAGTTCCTGATGCATATGAACATTCATCTGTGTATGAGATCTTCAATCGGTAATGGTAACCTAACAGTTTGCAGTGGCATTACTGCTCACTCTGCCGATCCATCTGTGTATACATGTGTCCATTCCTTGGGATTGTATTTTACTTCTATCATCTCCAGTGTCAATGCTTTTAGTTGAGGTGGAGTTTGGTATTCCTTTTTAATTATTTCAGGAACCTGTGTTATTGTGGAGACGTATATTATCAATTATAAAATCCGTTGTACACCAGAGTGCACAGGCTGGCGCTCCATAGCTGGTCGAGCATCAGGTTCAGCAAACCACAGCTGATCAAGACCCTCAGTACACTTCCACGCAGTGGGCCTGGAAACAGGAGTGCAGGCAACACTGCTGTAGCCTGGCCAAGTACTAGGGATCGAAAATACGGGAATACCAACCCGACCTAAAAAATGTTAGCTAAAGTAGCTAAAGACGGATGTGTTAAGTCGAAAGGTGCAGATAACGCAGCTTGCTGTAAAACATGACACAACGCAGATCACCCTCATAAATCCTTCTCAGGACGGTGAGCGGAATGCTTTCAGAGGGTCCGCCGCAAGGCGCACGAAGAAGAAGAAGAATTATAAAAGCCCGTGGACTCATAGCTTCATCTTTCAAAAATTACCCTAAATTTCCCGTGATTTTCATTAGCTGTTGACACCAAGTGACCAATGAAAACCACGGAAAGAGTCAACACGAGTCACGGAAATAACGTCACTTTTAAACGATGTTATCTAATATGTTAGCAGGACTGTATAATCGGTGCGGGACTAGTTATATTAAAACTTCACCTGATTAAGATGTGCGATTATTTTGAAGCGTGCCTATTAAACACGCGGCATGTTTTACACATTAATCACAAGGGGGGGGGGGTATGTAATAGGTGATCATCGCTACTATAAGACCTGTAGTGTCACTGGAAATCGTCCTTCTAAAGTGACATATATGACCTTTCCAGTGATGCTCATTGGCCGTCGACAGAAAATATACACATACCGAACAATGAAAAACGCGGAAGTCAAACTCGTCACTCTGGAAGACTGATTTCCAATGATCCAGCAGGTTTATTATATGTCTTTAATGACTATTTAACTACTTCCTTCTACTTGTTTCCTTATCGAATAATGTCTATATCTGCATTATTGTTTCTTGTTTAAATTGGACAGTGTTTTCCATTTCTTGTTTTGTACCATAAAGTTTAACATTCATAGGTGTATCACAAGTCAGATGTGAAACCTTAATGTGTCATAGGTGTATCACAAGTCAGATGTGAAACCTTAATGTGTCATAGGTGTATCAGAAGTTAGATGTGCACCGTAATGTGTCATAGGTGTATCAGATGTTAGATGTGCACCTTAATGTGTCATAGGTGTATCACAAGTCAGATGTGCACCTTAATGTGTCATAGGTGTATCAGAAGTCAGATGTGCACTTTAATGTGTCATAGGTGTATCAGAAGTCAGATGTACACCGCAATGTGTCATAGGCGTATCAGAAGTTAGATGTGCACCTTAATGTGTCATAGGTGTATCAGAAGTCAGATGTGCATCTTAATGTGTCATAGGTGTATCAGAAGTCAGATGTGCACCGCAATGTGTCATAGTTTGCACATTCTTGACGGACAGGTTCTGCTACTTTCCGAATCGTGTTATTTAAAAAAAAACCAGATTTATAGATTATTGTGCAGTCGTCTGGCGTATTTTGGCCAGATTTGCCTTAATATTGGTATTTTTAAGGAAAGTCTAGTTATTTGGCCAAAAGACGGGAGGTTTTTTTAAAGCCATACCCCCTCCCGCAACCTTCTCACCTTTAACGATTTTCAAAAAATGTCACGTAAAGAAATGATGCAATTCTCACGAAAATGTGCGAATGAACTTTTTTTTGTCAAGGTATACTCGTGTCTCTTACTGCTGCCCTGACTTTATTTATATTGAACTATATAGTCTGGGGTTATCTTGGGATTTTTTTTCCCAAGGCGATCTGGGGCTATATTTAAAACGTTAGCGGTAACACTGGACTACAGAGTCTACGTCACACTAGAAATATATAGACAATACATTTAATTATTTAGGTACCTTGTTAGCACTGTACAATGTGACTTATAGAGTGCCTTTACAAGCTGCACCACTATGTTTATGTTTAGTGGTCAGGTGACGTGTTCATTTTTAAAAAAATGTTCTATAAAGAACTTTTAGGGTTTAGCTGTGATCGATCGGAAGTATAGTGTGGTACTGTGGATATCAACGTTTTAGCAGAGGTAGGCACCATTTTTAGGACGGCACCTGGAACTAAGTGTTTTTCTTGTGATTCTGTGGCAATAATGACGAGGGTCCAGTAAAGACATGCGTACAGAAATTCTTCTGCGTTCAACATCTGCGGCAGAGCCGTTCCGTGCTATGGCGACATTTCGAAGACTTGCATTATCCTGAGAAAATCTACCGCAAGGTCCTGTCGTCAGGGCAAATTCCACACTATTTTCTCCAGGTCAGATCGGCTGTTCCATAGCTTTTTCCACAAATCTGGATTCTATGGTCATGTCTGCTGTTTCTGCTCTTTGTATATTGGGTAATCTTGAAGTATGTGTTCAGGATTATGGGTTCCAGATCCAGATATAAGCCATGCCAAATAGCCAGACACAGCGTCATTCATATTGGTTGATCCCTTCTTTTGACTGGTCACCTTGCGTTTACCTAATGTCGCTAGCCACTAACAAGTCGGATCAATAACACCTTACGTAACTACGTGACAGGACTTATATTTGCGGAGGATCTGGTCAAGTTCACTTCTCTTTCATATTCTTCTGCGTTCGTTCTCAAATTCCTGCAGATTAGCAGGATGTAATCCGGAGAACGATATGCGTTTTGTCATAGTAACATCCGTACTGAATTATCTGCGCCTTTCGGCATGATACATCCGACTGCAGCATGTGTTCTGGGTCACCTTGAGCCTATTTGGGATGGGACAGCCAACTCCACCCTATAACCCCCGTAGTCACCTCTTACTGCATGCATGGAAGGTAAAAAGTGTTGCTATTCTTTGCCCCTTTCAAGACAGTAAACACTCGTTTAGAAATAGTAATAAAATTTCACAATTAACAGAAAAATTGAGTTAAAGTTTCGACTTAACAGCCTTTATCATAAATAGAACACAGCCAAGAGAGGGAACTCTATTTGACTCGCCTGACACGACCTTTCATCTAGTCGACCCCGCTGTAAATGAGTACCTGGTGCATGAGTTGAGGAATTTTTTTTTTTAAACAGATAGAAAGGGAACTGGTCACCCCAACTAATAGTTACTGCGGAGAGTTACATGAAGAGTTATCTACATCCCCGACCACAAGTTGCTACCACCGATTAACCTTTCCCTTAACAAGTGAAGATGAAAAAAAATGCATCTAATTATGCAAATAAACTAGTCGGTTAACAAAAAAGAAAAACGACCACGGAAGTCACGTGTTACAGTAGAATCGAAAAACGATTACTGAAAATGTACCCCACAAATATTGATCCTCCTTCACCAGCTCACGGGGCGTCTTGACAACAGATTTGACCGGCTAAATAAATCAATGATTGACACGATCTTCACCGATCAATGAAACTTACTAACGATCCACGTCTGGGCAGCTTGTAAGGAATCAATCTTCAACTCTCAGCAACAGGGCTGTGGATGTTACTTTATGACCTTCTTTCTTAAACACCTCGTTTTCTTTATATTTTATCTATCTATCTATCTATCTATCTATCTATCTATCTATCTATCTATCTATCTATCTATCTATCTATCTATCTCTATCTATCTATCTATCTATCTATCTATCTATCTATCTATCTATCTATCAATCTATGCATCTATCTATCTATCTATCTCTATCCATCTATCTATGGTTAAGGAGGTTCGGGGGAAAGTTGCATAACCCACCCAATATAGGGTCAAAATTGCACTGAATATGCCAAATTCGGATGCGCCATGTATAAATGCACCGATATCACAGCTAAGCTGTAAACCATGACACAAAACATTCAATTTTTCCGAATTACTTCCTGCTAATCTGCAGGAGTTTGAGTATGAACGCAGAAGAAGAATATCTAGAAATTAAATTTCATATAGAGAAAGCTCAACAGTTTACAATTCAATGATAAGAAACGTCAAACCTTGGAGGTGATATGGAGGAGGTAATGAGGAGGTAAGAAGATACCTTATACTTGGAGGTGGTATAGAGGAGGTGGTATAGAGGAGGTAGTATAGAGGAGGTGGTATGAAGGTGAAGGTAAATGTTACCAAATGTTCTTTTGTTGTGTTTTCCTGTAGACGGGACTGACCCTCTCGAACTGCCCGTATGTTGCTGTTTGCAATATAATTCCACGATTAGCACTGCACTTGTCAGCATTAAGTAATATTTGAAAGCAATATTATGTTGATTATGTTGCCATTGCTTTCTAAACACCCCCAGATGGTTACTTTATTTTGCATTTTTACATGCTGCAATGAATCAGACAAGTGTAATATTTCATATGGGATATGATTTGAAGCTCTAAAATTGCAATCTTTCATATGGGACATGATTTGAAACTCTAAAATTGTAATCTTTCATATGGGACATGATTTGAAACTCTAAAATTGTAATCTTTCATATGGGACATGATTTGAAACTCTAAAATTGTAACTTCTATCGTGACAGATTCTGTCGATTTTTGATCTGTAGATTATGCGTGACAGATATGAGATTAAAGATGCAGATGAATCTAGTCTACGTGGCTATTTCTGTAACTGTTCCTGGGGGTCCATCTCAGGCGATTAGATTCCTCGGCATCCCATGCAGCACCCCACGCTATACCATGATGATCAGCGGTCCGTCCGTTCCCTGGAATCTGGATTAATAATGAAATCGATCAAAGATGTTCTACGGATACCTTTATAGCAGCCTCCCTGTTTTTTGTCTTCAATAAGGTGTCATGTCTTTAATGTGTCCAAAATATTTTATTTGTCTTACTGTTATACAGTACTTTCTTTCACAAAATTTACTTTTAAAACGTCCCTTATTTCTCTTAGAAAACGTCTAAACCGTTCCTTCTTTCCCTCGCAAACTTACTACTATCATTGCTTCATTGCATCTGTGTGACTTAGAACTGGTTCCCTGTTCCCGATCAATACCTGAGCAATAGTAGTTTTCGTCCCTCATACTCCGTCCTAATCTAATCCCTGGAGTGATAACACCGACTCCTAGGGACTACGTCACTCGCGATAACAAAAGAAAGAATACCGCGTGCATTGTTGACGGCAACCGGGACCACCCTGTCTGAAGTATGATTACGAGCCAAATCTAAGCGAAGGGTGAGAACAGGTTTCCGGTATAATTCAAAAATTGCAGCAGTCCAATTAGCGAGTTCAGAGTATGACGACACAAAAACTTTGTTAGCTGAGACGTGACCTTTCGACACTGACGGGCCAACGTATAACGTCACTGTGAATCCGTGCTTTTCACTAGATGCCGACAAAAGTATACCTAAAGTGACCAATAGGAATTTAGAAATAGCCTCACGAAGTGAAGCAAGCTGTCAGGTGGACTCTAAATAAAACAGTGGCACAGAAAATTTCCGCCTTCGAATCGATATGCTACAGAAAAATGTTGCATGGACAGCAACAACAAAATAAAAAAGGCACACAAAGAAGTATTACAATCATTAAACATAGAAGAGGACTGGTTCCTAAATAACAACATAACAAGAAAGATGAACTAGGGACCAAACCCGAAATAAAGGACTGACGAAAACGGATGTGCTGGACCTCAGAAGTCCAGACCACAGAGTGGCCAACCGAGGTACAAATAAAACAGTTTTACTGTGGAACCTGCAGCACAACGTAATTCACTCTCCCCGGAGTAAATCACACGATATATTAGTTGTGGTTATATGAGAGCGAACGCTGAAGAAGAAGAAGAAGAAGAAGAAAGATGAACGTTTTTGGTCATCTAAAAAGATATAACAGCATGAAAGATTAATAGTAGAAAGCAGAGTAAACGTCAGCAGAGGACGAGGCCGACCAAGACAACGATGGACAAACTGTTTAAACATTTCCCTAGGAGGCAGGTCAAATTGCCCAGCAACGCGAGTTGTTCATAAAGAAGGCAAATTATATCAAGAATATGCCACATGATGATGATTGAAGCAAGTACTGTCTAAGTGTCACGAGTAGAGTGCGGGAAAACTATGACTCTCCTATCATACATCCTTCAATGAAAGTGTCCCATATTTTTTTTTTCTTATTTTATCTCAATTTATCATTTTTGTGGGTGTTTTCTTCTAATTTGATTTACAAGATAATAATTTGATAGTGACTAGACAGAGACTTTACAAAGGTGAGCAACCCTGCCGTCGGGATAAAGATAACTCTTTATTTATCTATTAGGGTTAAAACTACTATTAGGATTAGAACTCCTATTAGGATTAGAACTACTATTAGGATTAGAACTACTATTAGGATTATAACTACTATTAGGATTAGAACTACTATAGGATTAGAACTACTATTAGGATTAGAACTACTATTAGGATTAGAACTACTATTAGGATTAGAACTACTATTAGGATTAGAACTACTATTAGGATTAGAACTAGAGAGCTTACACACTTTAATACGACTTGTTCTAAATTTTTCAGGGAAAACGATTGATCCAGTGTTGAATTAGTGTAAACTGAAAGAGCTTCAATATCTTCTGCGTTCACTCTAAACTCCTACTGATGACGAGAACGGAACGCAATGCGTCATGGTTTATACCTAGACTACGACATCTTCGCCTTTCGGTCTGACACATCCGACTTCAGCATTTCTGGTCACATTGATCCTCTATATTAATGAGGAGAGGTATAAACTTATAACGATAAAAAAACAAGTTTGTAGATAGGGGAAAATGGTTTTTTTTCGGTGCTCTATACGCCCCCTTCCCTCTTAGGAAATCAGGATATGACCTTTAGTAACCGGAATATGGCCAAGAGGTCACCATGTTTTTGGGTAAATTAATCTCGTTCCCCTGCTGAAGATGTATATACGACACGGATAAAGGCATATTTCTTGAAACGTTATGTTCATTTGTCTTTATTTGGTAAGTCTTATGATTTTTTTAAAAGTCCCATGCCCGCAACCTGCCGTCGGGGATGAAGATAACTCTTCATGTACTAAGCCGCAGCAACTATTAGATGAGGTGGTCAGTTCCCTTCAGTGCTTTTTTTTTACTTCCCCTAACTCACGCGTCAGGTACAAATATACAGCTGGGGTTGACCGGAGAAGCGAGAAATCCGTCATGTGAGAAATCACGACCTGGACTTTTTTTGCTGTGCAGAAGTGGTTTCGAACCTGACACGCTGTAACTCAGTGATAGTAAGCAAGCTCACTATCAGTTAGGCTACCGAGTTTATCTAAGTCTTATCTATAAAACTGAATTCAATAATTGTGTGTTTTAGTTTTTCATTGTAAAGTTGGGGCGAGACCATCGATAGCAGAATTAATTAGGCTTTAATTCGTTCCTCTTCTTGGTTATTTTCTTGTTTTCCGTTGGTCACTATTTGTATATTTTGAACTGCATGCCAATAATATCCAATAAGTTATATAACTAGTCTGTTTCTTCTTCTTCTTTCTGTCCTCATGTACATTTCGGTGTTGAGGAGAGAGTGAGTATACGGTCTTTTGCCTTTCTAATTGCCTCTTCCGCTGTTACATTTCCAAGTGTCTCTAATACACTATCTATCCATCTTTTACGAGGTCGTCCAATAGGTCGACTGTTTTCGTATCGTTTATTAAGTGTTTTTTGGATAATACTTTGCTCTTTCTGTCTGGTTATGTGGCCGTACCATTTAACTTGTTGTTTCTGGATGTATTCTATTGTTGACTTGATCCATAATTGTTTCATTCCTGATTTGGTCTCTCAAGCTAACTCCAATCATACGTCTCTCACATTTCATTTCTATATAACTAGTGACCAATCGAAATGACAAACAATAATCAAAAACGTTACATAAATTAAATCTGTTGAAATATCTGTATTGGATAGTGTCGTGGTTGGGGACTGGTATATCTACTTACAAAGAATTCTACACCCCCCCCTCCCTTCGCTGGTTGTCAAACACGTGGTTTCATGAAGTGAAGATGATGTCGGTGTAGAGCTTGGTGTGGTCAAGTGAAACTTCCACTGGGACACCGTTTCTAATCCCCCGCGCATTGATCACGTCTTTATCTCTTGGAGAAGTCCACTTTCCTCCTAAGGTACTCCCCATGTCGCCATCATCTTACCCATCCTCAACCCTCCAAACTTTCCCGTTCAAGTCCCTTGTGTGCTGAGCTCTCCAATCCCTACTTTGGCTTTCGATCCATGCTGTCTTTTTCCCTCCTGGTCACGATAAGAGCCAAGATGGAGTGAAGTCCTTGTACACACGAGCGCCATTTTCCAATCCAGTTATCGAACGAGCCTCGGTCGATAAACACATGGCGTTTCAGGCAAGAGAAAATGAAGCCGTCGGAGAGATAACAGCCTTTTCAAGCAACCAGTCACGCCGGCATTAAAGTTTTAAAACCCTCGCGATGTGTTTGAAGGCGGCCACCCGGATCGCTAGACGTAAAACCAGTCGACAGCGTGCGTGACTTGGCATCCGACCAACAGCTCTACCGCTTCTCAGAGGCGCGCACTATCCGTCTCTATCACACTTTTGTCCCTCTGAACATTTTTTCCCTTCACTTAAATCCAGTCACTGGTGATTTTCCTTCCAGTACGTGGTTCTTTCACTGGAAGCTCACAATACCCGTTTTATTATGAAAGATATATGAAGCGGGTGCGTTCAGTAACAATAACACGCGGTTGGCAAGCGAGGTCTCAAGTTCCAGATTGTTGTGAAGCAGTGCGAAAGCTCAGCAAAGCGGAAAAAGGTGTAGAACTGACGAGGTCCAAGGGAGCAGTGGGAAAAAATGTATTGAAATCAAAGTGAGATGCCTAGTTGACAGCGAGAACAGGGCACACTACTATCATAACAAGACAACGTTACAGCGCGGAAAACAACTCGAAACTGGAAATTGGGAAAGGGGAGGGGGTTGTGGTATCACAAAGTAAATACCAAAATAACATAAACAGACACAAGTGTTATCAATATTAGTCAATGAAACAAAGCGACATAGCTAAAGACGACGTTTCGACTAAAAGCCTTAATCAGGACGAAAAATATGAAGACAGTAGGACGAAGACAGTACAGCGTGATAAGAAACATGTCATAGGAAAGAAAAATGTCAAAGCAGGAAGGGTCCAGCAAAAGTAGGAGAGATACATATGACGAGAAGAAATGGTGGACGACACGGTGATGATAAAGGCGATATAAGATAAAGAATTAATCATATAAAAAACGGATAACCTAACTTGTAGTCCTGAGGAGATTCCGCGATAAAATGGCAAGTTAACATATTTTTGTTAATATTTTGATATCTTCTGTTAAACCAATAATTTGGCTTGGTAACAAACTAACCAGTCGTAAATATACCTACATATCAATCTAGTTGTATCGATATATCCACTAGTGGTTAGCAAAATACAACCTCAAAGCCACATCCGGTCTGCCATGACACTATTTTATGGCCCACCAGGGTGAGGTAAAGGTATTAAATGGCTCCGGTTTCCAAGATAAGGAAACAATACTTGAAGCTTCAAAGGATTAAAATATGGATAACGCAAAAATATGGATACCGCTAAAATATGGATAACGCTAAAATATGATTAACGCTAAAATATGGATACAGTTAAAATATAGTTACCGCTAAAATATGGATAACGCTAAAATATGGATACAGTTAAAATATAGTTACCGCTAAAATATGGATACCGCTAAAATATGGATACCGCTAAAATATGGATAACGCTAATACAAAAAAATCTATTTGACCACATATAACAGCAAAGTTTAATCCGGCCCACCGATTCAACAATGGTTGCCCACCTCTGTGATAACACAGATAGACAGAGACAGGCAGAAAAAAAGACAGACAAATAGACATACATAAAGAAAGATAGAGAAACATGCAGTTAACCAGACATATAGATAGACAGATAGATAGTTGAATGGATGGATAGATATATAGATGGATAGACAGATAGAACTTCAGTTATATGAAAATCTTCTCTCCTTGAGACTATCGAACTGTACTGCAATCTACTATCTCCGGAATTCCAGTCACATTTTACCTTCGACGTTTCGTTATACGACTGAGCCAGTAAGTTTCACTGGATTATAAATGCCAATCATATCAGAAATTGACTCGTTTATTCACTTTACCCTTCCTATCCTTGGATACCGACAGACAAAGCAACTGATAGTGGTGTAATGGGTGGGGGTATGAAACAAAGAACCTTCACCCTTCCCCCACAAACCATACCAATTCACCCCGTTTTCCAAAAGTGCGTTCAAGCGCCGTTGGAGATTGCCCTCAAATACTGCTCGAACACTCGGTCACAGCCCATCCAGTAACGCTAGGTCTCTCGAATACCAGACCAACGTCAGATAACAGACCGCGGGTGGCTGGCCATGACACGAGCGATGAACGAGGGCTGTCTGAAGTGGCAGGCCTGGATCGAAAGCGGAATTTCACAAGCGCCAGATAGGCAAAATGTTGGTCTTTATTGCAGTTACTGCACAGTTGTGAGGATTACAATCCGTGGGGTCTGCTCGCATGAAAAATATGCCTATTGTGGTTGGGACACTAGTTCCAACTTGAACAAAAACATAAAGTTGTGAGGTTTGGAAAAAGGTTGCTGTTTTCTTAAGAGTTAGAAATTAGGGGGTATGGGGAGGAGGGGGTGTTCTGTACAGTATGAAATTATCTTCACGTCTTTCTATCATTCATTCATCATTAAGTGTCGTCTCCGCAACGACGACAGTTGCCTGCGACGGACCTCCAACGTCCCTTTCTCTTTCCTTGGTGGTGCACTCTGTTAGACTGTAACCTGTCCATCTCATGATGTTTCTCTACCCACTTGTGTCTCTGCCTACCTCTTGCTCGCCTCCCCTCGACTGTACCCTCAAGTAAGGTCTTCAACACGGTGTCATGTTTTTTAATATGTCCAAAATACTTTATTTGTTTGTTATGTGTTTCCTTTATTACTTCTTTTTTAATATAAATCTTTGTTAGAACCTCTTTATTCATGTTCTCTTTCCACGAAGTTCTTTATATTCTTTCTATATGTTCACATCTCAAAGATATCAGTTCTGTCCTCTAGTTGTTTGTCCATGTTTCTGAGCAATGCATTAATATATAATATATGTCTTCTTCTTCTTTCCTCTTTTTACGGGTGTCGAGGGAGATACAATGTTCTTGTTCTCGCTTTTCTGACAGCTTCAGATAATGTTATTTGGTGTTCGTGTAATGTCTCTTTGATGTTGTCGATCCAGCGTACTCTAGGTCTACCCTTGGCTCTTCTTTCTGCTTCTCCTCTCTTCACATATGCTTTATAAACTAATGAATCACACAGCATTCTTTCCAGATGACCAAACCATTGTATCTGTTGATTTTGTATGTATTGTAGAATTGATATGACACCCACTCTTTCTCTGATGACATCGTTTCTAATTCTGTGTCTTCTGGTCACTCCATTGGCTTTTCTCAGACATCGATGTTGTAACCATTTGTCTCTTATATTTTGTTGTTACGGGCCGTGTTTGACATGGTATAATAGCTGTAACATTTTAAAATACTGATTGTTAGCTTGTGTGTAATTCGTTTAGATGTTAATGTTCTCCTCATTAAAATTACTTTTAGACATTCCTATTCTCCTTTTAACTTCTGTTTCACATCTGCCATCACATCTTTTATCATACAATACTGTAAAGACTCTTCTCGTGACCATCGATGTATATAAGACTTGCTGTGTGTCATGTGACGTATGTGTGTGTGTCATGTGACGTATGTGTGTGTCATGTGACGTATTCCTTCCAGAACGTTGTCTTCCCAATGAACTCTCTGAACCTCTCTCTGTCTTGGGCGATGTGGCTTGCATTTTCTAGCGATGTATTCATGTTATCTGTGATGTCAGTTCATCGTCTTCTTGGTCTGCCCTTTCTCCTCTATCCTGGTACTCTTCCCTCCATTATTTCTCTTTCTAGACAGGTATGTCTCTTTATATGACCAAACAGGCGTAGTCTTCTTTTTGTTATTGACGAATGCGTTCGAATATGAGAACGAATGTGTTATCTTTACGGTGCTCGATAAACGGTTGTTCCTTCCCGAAAGTAATGGCAACCTACGGGAATAGTGTGCCTAGAAATTTCCAATGGATTAATCGAATTTTTTCTCTAGACTTGTTGACGTATTATAAATACCTTCTAAAATGACACATTTAACTTTTCCCGTGATTTTAATTGGCCAAAATGTTTATATTTTGTGTATATATCCAATAAAAATCATGGAAAAAATTGAATGAGACTTTTTAGAAGGCTGTTTTCTAATTAGTACACATATTTTATAATCAATAGAAGGTGGTACTGCTAGTAGAACATAATGGAAAATAATACACACGTGGAAGACAGGTAATGAAGTCCTACTGAATGACGACTAAAACACTACACACTATCACTAACGGATGTACCATATTTACATCCGTTAGTGATAGTGTGTAGTGTTCTAGTCGTCATTCAGTAGGACTTCATTACCTGTCTTCCACGTGAGTATTAGTTTACATATTTTATACTGTGATCTGTGTTTTACAGCATCACACAGGGGGGCAGTTTGATAGTTCCGAGGGGCAATTCGAACAAGTAATTAGGCTTCATTTAGGGAATAATTCAATTTTAAATATATACAAATATGTACATGTTACTTATGGGGGGGGGGGGAAGGAGCAGAATTTTAGAAATACTTAGGTGGGGCATGGTTAAAAAAAATGTTGAGAAACACTGGTCTAAGTCACTATCTCATACTTTTCCTCTTTCCTTTCAGCTCCTCGTCGAGCATAGAGTATCTATTACTGGTCACAGATAGTGCAGGATTTAGGTTTAAGCTACACAAGCTATTGCTTAGGACAGCAACTTTCTAGGGGGCCCCCCCCAAAAAAATTGTCCGATTCACCAAATGTTATATATTACGTATAAAGGATGTATAAAGGGCCCCATATCTTAAATAGCTTAGGACCTTATCAAGTCTAAATCCGGCCCTGGTCAATGATGTATACCTGACGTTCCTTCTTTAACTGTGTCCACGAGGTTCTAATTGATTTTGCCTCGACCGCTAATGCAGTGTTGTAAAAATCTTCATGTCCTGGACTCATACAAATATGTTACATACAACTGAACATCATACAAATATGTTACATACAACTGAACATCATACAATAATGTACAGAGTATGTCTTTTCCTCATTTTGTACAATATCGTTCAGTCTCTTGCCTTAATACATACCGGTAGTATAAATACAATTTTTTATCCTCGCGCTATGTCTTCCTTTCATAAAGTAGTGTACAAATTATATCTTCCCTTGTGGAGTATTGTACAAATCACACATTCCCTACATACAATATTGTACAAATCACACCTTCCCTACATACAATATTGTACAAATCACACCTTCCCTACATACAATATTGTACAAATCACACCTTCCCTACATACAATATTGTACAAATAATATCTTCCCTACATACAATATTGTACAAATAATATCTTCCCTACATACAATATTGTACAAATAATATCTTCCCTTCATACAATATTGTACAAATAATATCTTCCCTTCATACAATATTGTACAAATAATATCTTCCCTTCATACAATATTGTACAAATAATATCTTCCCTACATACAATATTGTACAAATAATATCTTCCCTACATACAATACTCACAATATATTTTCCCAACATACAGTATTGTAGATGTCTTCCCTTCATATAATAGTGTCGATATGTCTTTCTTTAAATAATATTGTAGATGCCATGTTTTCCTTTCATACACTTTTTTGGTGGACAGATACGATTAGTAATTTCTTGGAATTTTCCCATGACGGAAAACGTTACAATATTTTAACCCTGCCAATGTAAGATTATATCAGACTTTACCTTCATGGGGTACATTATCATGACACTATACTCCTCTACCTAGATTAAACTTTTGGTATCTCCTCTTTTCATAGTGCATATTTTCACACTTTTTAGCTCCCTGTGGAGTATAGGTCCTCAATAAACCTCCTCCACCTTGTCCTATATTTAGTTATTACTTCCAGGTCCTTTCATGTACTACCAAGCCTGTGTATCTCTGCATGTAATTCTTTCCTCCAGGTATTTCTTAGTCTTCTATTTTTCCTTGCTACCTGTGGGTCCAGAAAAATGTCTGTTTTACAGTGTTTTCTGTTGATCTTCGTATTGTATAGCATATCCATCACTAGAGCCCTTTCTTTAGTTCTTCCTCCGCTGTAGTTTGTTTAGTTCTTGCTCCATTGGAGTTTAGTTCTTCATTCACTGTAGTTTGTTTAGTTCTTTCTCCATTGTAGTTTGTTTAGTTCTTCCTATACTGGAGTTTGTTTATTTCGTCCTCCACTGTAGTATGTTAAATTATTCCTCCATTGGAGATTGTTTAGTTCTTCCTCCATTGTAGTTTGTTTAGTTCTTCCTCCACTGGAGTTTGTTTATTCTTTATTGAAGTTTGTTTAGGTCTTCCTCCACTGGAGTTGGTTTAGTTCCTCCTCCACTGGAGTATGTTTAGTTCTTCCACCACTGGAGTTTGTTTAGTTCCTCCACCACTGGAGTTTGTTTAGTTCCTCCACTGGAGTTTGTTTAATTCTTCCTCCACTGGAGTTTGTTTAGTTCCTCCACTGGAGTTTGTTTAGTTCTTCCTCCACTGGAGTTTGTTTATTCTTTATTGAAGTTTGTTTAGGCCTTCCTCCATTGTAGTTTGTTTAGTTCTTCCTATACTGGAGTTTGTTAAATTGTTCCTCGACTGGAGTTTGTTTAGTTCCTCCACTAGAGTTTGTTTAGTTCTTCCTCCACTGGAGTTGGTTTAGTTCCTCCTCCACTGGAGTATGTTTAGTTCTTCCACCACTGGAGTTTGTTTAGTTCCTCCACTGGAGTTTGTTTAGTTCTTCCTCCACTGGAGTTGGTTTAGTTCCTCCACTGGAGTATGTTTAGTTCTTCCACCACTGGAGTTTGTTTAGTTCCTCCACCACTGGAGTTTGTTTAGTTCCTCCACTGGAGTTTGTTTAATTCTTCCTCCACTGGAGTTTGTTTAGTTCCTCCACTGGAGTTTGTTTAGTTCTTCCTCCACTGGAGTTTGTTTATTCTTTATTGAAGTTTGTTTAGGCCTTCCTCCATTGTAGTTTGTTTAGTTCTTCCTATACTGGAGTTTGTTAAATTGTTCCTCGACTGGAGTTTGTTTAGTTCTTCCACCACTGGAGTTTGTTTAGTTCCTCCACTGGAGTTTGTTTAGTTCTTCCTCCACTGGAGTTGGTTTAGTTCCTCCTCCACTGGAGTATGTTTAGTTCTTCCACTACTGGAGTTTGTTTAGTTCCTCCACTGGAGTTTGTTTAGTTCTTCCTCCACTGGAGTTGGTTTAGTTCCTCCACTGGAGTATGTTTAGTTCTTCCACCACTGGAGTTTGTTTAGTTCCTCCACTGGAGTTTGTTTAGTTCTTCCTCCACTGGAGTATGTTTAGTTCTTCCACCACTGGCGTTTGTTTAGTTCTTCCTCCACTGGAGTTTCTTTAGTTCTTTGCAATAGTTTCTTATTGATGGTGTCATCATATCATTTCAAACCCTCTATTCTATTCATGCAACTAATGACAAGTGTTTTTAGTTTCTGATTGACGCTTTCATTGTACTTCATTTCTATGAGTCACACAACAGCAACAATGTAACACTTGGGGTTTAATATACTCAGTTTTATCTATGAGCCACACATTTCTCGATCATTATAAAAAAAAGGAAAGATATACAAAATAGGTGCAACAAAACATACAAGATCCTAGGACAGATTGCACGTATTTTCAAGAACAAAAATGTAAACATAGTTACTAAAGATGCATTATACAAGATTATTATTATCCGATCACTGTGTTACCAGTGTTAACCTGGACAATGACAGCACAAGACAAAAGTAAAATAGTGACAACAGAAATGACACGTTAAGGACGAATACTCGGGGTGTCATTACGAGATAGAATTAGAAACGATAACATCAGACAGATAACCAAAGCAATACCAGTATTGGAACACATCAAAAGACAACAGATCAAGTGGTTTTCACACGCTTCCAGACAACCAACATACAGCATGCCACAGATAGCCATGACACATAGACATAACGGTTATAAAGCCAGAGGCAGACCATGTAAAAGATGGATCACAGAAATCAAAGAATCCACAGGAAAAAAATTCACAAACATCACACAGGAAGGTTATCTCCAAAGAACTCTTCTACCCCTGTCACTGCAAGGCAAACAAAGGTCACGGTGTATATATTAGTTAGTTAGTTATTCCTCTAGAACCAAAGACGACACATATGGTATCTCGTTTATTTGCAATTTGCTTTAGATCTTCATTTATATAGATAGATATAATTATTTCTCACACATTCCTCATATTTATTATTCCCATGTATATGCGGTGATTATGGAGATAGGTTCCATTCAATGTCTTTCCTGTATGATAATCTATTGGAATCCCTATATAGCGCATTCCTTTTATAACACACTTCCTTATATAACAACACATTAAAAAATCTCCAGTTATATTTATTCTATTCATTGTTTGTATTGTTTATAGCGAATTTATGTTATTACATTCGTATTTTGTCGGCCAGGACAAAGTTGTTATAACGAGATTCCATTGTCATACTGCTCCCATATCTTAGTGATACAGTCCTTCCTCGTTCTGCAGCCGAAGTCAGAAGTATATATGGACTTCATAAACGAACTGTACTGTGGTCATCAACCGCAAGACAAGGCCGAACAGTTGTCTCCCAGAACTGTTTCTGGTGGTGAAAGTAACACGATACAGTAATGTAGAGGTCTATTCAAACCACGTTTCAAGTGTTCTTCTTCTTCTGTGTTCGTTCTCAAACTCCGGAAGACTAGCAGGATGTTGTCCGAAGTACGGAATAGTTTGTAACTTTTCTGTGTATCTGCATTTCTTGGCATGACACGTCCGTCTTCAGCATGGCTTCTGGTTCAGTTTGACTCTGCATGAGATGGGACAGTTAACTTCACCCTATAACTTTATTAGTCGCCTCTTACGACATGAATAGAAGGTAAACAGTGTTGCTATTCTCTTTCCCCTTTCATGTTCTTTAGAAAATCTAAATAGATTTTTCTTCTGTTTTTCCGTCTCAACTCCTGCAGAGTATCAGGGTGTAGTTTGGAGATCGGAGTGATTGTCAGGGTATATAGTGAGTTTCTGTTATTACATACATATTTCTGTTATTACATACATATTTCTGTTATTACATACATATTTCTGTTATTACATACATATTTCTGCTATTACATTCACATTTCTGTTATTGCATACATATTTTGTCGATCCGGACCTAGTTGTTATAACGGGATTCCACTAGTAACAAAGACTACTCACCAGTGTAGCACCTTGCCGACAACCCTCGCAGTCACACATTGTCGGGTGGACATTCAGAATTCCTTTCGCCAGTAATAGTTTTAAGCTCTTTCCGTGATGACGAATAGATCGCTTCCAGTCTTTTGCTGTCTCTCTACCAGATACAAACTGGAACTCGTTCGGAGTTAACCAGGAGCTTTGGAAGCTGATGCAGGGACCCTTGCTGCCTTGGCATAGTTTGGAGAGATACAATACAGCTTTGTTCTGTCCACACTCTACCTCTAACACCAGCTCGCCGTCTTTGAAGACTGGTTTGACGAGGTCATCGTTTTGCTCGGAGCTCACGACCTGACTAGCACCCGGGGATGTTTTGGATACAGTGCTGCTGGGTTTACACGAAGTATTGTTACTGGTTGGTGTATTGCTAGATTTAGGTGGTGGTGTTAACTGTGAGGATGTACTGTTTCCAGGGTTGGTAGTAGTTGAAGATTTGATCCCAGATGTTGTGTTTTGATGAACATTATTGATAATGTTATTAGCGATGTTGCATGTTTGAGGTTTAATGTTGTTTCTAGGATTTGCAATAATTTGTTGAGATGTTGTTGGGGACGTGATATTGCTACTGATGTTGACTGTACTACCCGCAGTTGTAGTTGTTGAGGTTAGCGAGCTGGCAGTTTGGATAGCTATAGGTGCGATAACTGTAGGAATGAGAGTAGGCGCAACCACCGCTTGTGATAACTGTGCAGATTGCTGCATACTGACCACGGATATTGTCGGACACATGCCGGACATTGCGGCTACAACAGAAACTATTGGCAGTGACGTTTTGTTGTTATTATCGTCTGCTGGATTTCGGATTGTTGATGATACGTCTGAAACAGAAAACTGATGAAACGGGATGAAAGTATTGGTGGCTGGGATGTGTAGAGTACTCACTGTTGGTTGGCCAGCCAAGTCACAGGAGATATCATGTGTTCTGTGTACATTCATAACTGGAGATTTATCTCAAATGAAATCACACAAGGAAAAGTAATCCTAACAAGCACACACGAAATAATACCTTTGTTACAATAAGAAACAATCCCTGATCCAAACATTTATGAATATTCTCACAAACTTAAACTACTTTTGAAATCATTTTTAAGACTTTAAGCAACTTAAGTCTGTGTTGCTGAAATGAGGAAATCGGTGCTATTCAAGAGTACGCGCATCCAAGTCAATGAAAAAAACTAATGTTCG
The DNA here is from genome assembly GCA_034231615.1 of Meghimatium bilineatum. Taxonomy (NCBI): domain Eukaryota; kingdom Metazoa; phylum Mollusca; class Gastropoda; order Stylommatophora; family Philomycidae; genus Meghimatium; species Meghimatium bilineatum. The sequence continues at coordinate 74,634,166 of CM067321.1, read as the reverse complement.
AACTTATAAACAAAACTGGCTTAATTTGATCATGTTTGAAACAAAATTATAAAGGAAATTCTGTTAATTAATATGATTATGTTAAAAAACACACGTATTAGTTGTGACTTAAAGTAACTTACAACTTTAGAAGTCTTCGAATTGTTTAGGCAAAAGCAGTGTTAAAAGTTCTAACCGCTATCTGAACCTCAAACCGGCGACTGCTCGCACTTTGCACTCAAGTCGTGACAAACGAAACCGCGGAAGAACCCGTGGTGGGCGTTGCACGCGAATATAATTGACAGGAGGGCGGCCAATGAAAATCGAGGATTTCGTCGTTCCGTCTACCGCCTGATTCCATCCCTCCCCTTTGAGCGGACCATCGTCAACAATGAAGAATGAACTATCGTGCCTTAAGGTAACTGAGGGGCCTTACGGCTGTGGTATCTGCCACCTGTGCATTGTTTACTTTTTAGGCGGTTCGTCAATATATCTTCGGCACAGTGCGAGGAAACTAGGTTTTGACGGAGAGCCTTGGGATGATGCGTGAAAACTACCATTATAATGTCACAACGATCACCAACACTGATGGATATCGCACGTCCACAACACATCATCACCTCTACTGCAGGTAGTTATCACATTTAATCATTAATACAGTTACAATTACCACAAGCTACAACTGATATTTTGACTACAACTGCTACAACAACTGCTACAATCACTACTACTACTACTACTACTACTACTACTACTACTACTACTACTACTACTACTACTGCTACTACTACTACTGCTACTACTACTACTACTACTGCTACTACTACTACTGCTACTACTACTACTACTACTACTACTACTACTACTACTACTACTACTACTACTACTACCACTACCACTACTACCAGTACTATTACTACCACTACTATTACAAATACTACTACCACTACTACTATTACAAATACTACTACCACTACTACTATTACAAATACTACTATTGCTACTACTACTACTACTATTACAAGGGAGCCGCGCTAGCGCACTAGCTTCGCATATGAGTGGTCCTGGGTTCATTCCCCAGCGGAGGCGGAAATGTTTTCAGATCGCAACGGTTCCCAGGTCGACCCAGCCTTAAATGGGTACCGGATTAATCCGGGAAGTAAAGACTGCGAGGGAGCGGAGATGGCTACCACCCTCATTTGCAGAGCCTGTGAAATGTGAGATCACTAACATCTCACACCCCTACGGCATTAATAAATGCGTTACTTTACTTTTTTACTACTATTACAAATACTACTACTACTACTACTACTACTACCACTACTGCTACTATTACAACAACAACTACTACTACTACCACTAATACTACTACTACTGCGACCACGACTACTTTTACTACTACTACTACTACTACTTCCACCACCACTACTACAATCAATACTAATACTAAAACTTCCACTACTACTACTGGGTTGCAAACGGTCTCGCATTTCTCTCGTGCGGACCCAGGGTTAGCAGATAACCAAGATCATAAATCACCTCTTCGTGGTGCACCCTGGAAATAGAAATACAGCCGCTCTTGCTGTATTCCTGGCTAACACTTTTAGGCTCGTGTCCGTGGATGTGTAATGATGTAGTTGGAATGAGAATTGGCTGCAGAAAGACAGGAAATATCTCCGAAACCTCTACGCCATTACATCCAACATCACTGACGGCACACATGTGATGCAAGGAATATGTGCATTCCGACTCGGTCGACTTAAAAATCAGAAACATTGAAGGGGCGATCAATGCCAATGTCCCTAACATACGGCGATCTTATGTGTACACACCGAATCTGGAAAAGTAGACAAACCCTAGAGGGCAGCGTAGTGTACGTGAGTCGATTCAGTGGCAATGGAGCTACAATGGTCCAGCACGAGACCGACTGATAGAAGGTCTGTCTGCACATGCTCGGGAACACACAGAAGCCCACATGTCCCATCACAATTGACCCCGTATTAGGTATTAGGTATGTTGATTATTCTAGTCGCACACCGGACAAGTCCAGGGTGCTAAGATCTCCGCTTCAGTAAATCTCTCAGGGTATAACGGCTGATGGTTCCGGTTCTCTGTTTGTTCACTGCTCTTTTTGAAATCTTTGTCAGGGGTTCTTTATAAGCCACGCCCATCCTCACTCCCAATTCTTGCATTCTCGATATTGACTCATGCTCATTCATCTCAAAATCCTCTGATTGTGAGGATTCACGAAGAGCAGTGAGTATGTCTGCTCGGTCCATAGGCTGACCGTTTGTTGTGGTGGCGAGGCTAGCTAATTGGTCGGCCTGTTCGTTTCCCTCCACGCCCGCGTTCCGGGGACACAAATAATGCCCGCATTTCTGCTCTCTCAAATGACTCCGCCCATTCCCTACGTATATCACCTGTTTTGACTTACTGAATCATATTCAGAGTCACTTAGTATGCACGCATGGGAATAGGCTTGTGATGCCAGCCAGTTAAGTGCCTGCGTTACTGCGAATAATTCCATAGTTAGGCTGCTTGTTGTTGTGGTAAAGGCACCACTGGCTTCATGTACTGTTCTTCCTTGTAATCTTGCAGTAAAGGCCCATGCGCATCGTTGGTGACGGATGACCGACCCATCCGTGTACATCACAACATCTGTGTCATCGGTATTCTCGCAGATTAGTGCCTTGACCTCAGAATTTACTCCGTTCAAAGTAGGAGTCTAGACTCTGGTATTGGATACGCCAACTTGATCATGCACTCCTGGGTATGGAAGAAATCTTTGAATACAGCACCTCCCCCTTTTTCACACAGAGCAAGCATTGAACAAATGTCGGGGAGCGCATTATTCAAATGTCTCACCGAAGCAGTGCTGAGGCTCGAACTCTGGACACTGCGAGCAACGTAAAAGGGTGGGAGATTTAGAGGGAGACAATGCACAAGTCTCAAGCGACGCTGCAAACCTACCCCAACTAGACTGTCGGCCGTTGCCCAGCACGGTTCTTACAGAGAGAACTGGGTTCAGTACCCAAGAACCCATCCATTGCGAAGCTCTTCGTCCGAGATTCGTATGTTACCTACTCCGTTGGTAATATACATGGCGAAAAGTCAAAATACACTGACCGCGCCTGTCGATGCATTGGAAGGCCATGTCCAACGCTATTGCCTTTATCACTACTACGGTTTATCACTACTACGGTTTATCACTACTACGGTTTATCACTACTACGGTTTATCACTTTGCCTGGATTTCTTTATCATTACTATCACATAATATACTCGTAGATACTGTGATTATATTACATTAATCACGGAGTTGAAATGTTCTCGTGTTTAAATTGCTATCTCTCTGTCTGTCTATCTGTCTGTCTGTTGTCTTTTTTCTGCTGATGCTGTAATGCGTCGCAGGGTTAACTGACGACATCGGTTTTCTGAGTATAACACGATTGGTCATGTGATTTGCAGTAATACTGTGTCGTTTCAGAATGTTGGTAACCCCTTCAATTTTCCTTCTTCTTGGTCTTCCTCTGTATCTGTTTCCATTTTCATGTTGTATGCTCTTGCCGCTGGCCAAAAAAGGTTCATTCTCATTAAGTGGCCGAGCCATTTCAGTTTCTGTTTTTCAATATATTTGACCACTGATGTTGTTCCAACAGTTCTTGTAATCTCCTCATTTCTCACATGATCTCTTCTTGTTCTTTTTGCCGATTTTCTTAGACATCTCATTTCACACATAGTAAACTTTCTCTCTTGTTCTTTAGTTAGTGTCCATGTCTGGCATTGATAACACAATGTTGGGATGAATATTGAATTTATGATTTGCTTTTTGTGTTTCAAAATTGGTGTAACTTCATAACTTACGTAGTTGAATTTTTTAAATCATGTCTCAAGCTCTCTGTCCATTCTTCCATCGGCTGTAAGAATGCTTCCACGATTTTTAAATTCATGCGCGCACGTACGCACGAACGCGCGCGGCACGCACGCACACACACACACACACACACATATATGAACACAATATTTATTTACAAAATCAAAATATAGCAATTACTTGGATAAAACAAATATGCAACACTATTTTGATAGAATGAATATAAAATTTTTTTCCATAATAAGGATGGATAGCACATGTTTAGATTAAAGAATTCATAGCAAGGGTTTAGAAGGAAAAATACATAGCAAATGTCTAGATGGAAGAAATCCTAGCAAAGTTTAAAAGGGAAGAATGCCTGGCTAATGTTCAGTTGGAAGAATGTCTAGCAATTGTTTACATAGAAGCATTCTTAGCAAATGTTTAGATGGAAGAATGTCTGGCTAATGTTCAGATGGAAGATTGTCTGGCTAATGTTCAGACGGAAGAATGCCAGGCAAGTGTTTATATGGAAGAATGTCTAGTAAATATTCAGATGGAAGAATGTCTAGGAAATGTTTAGACGGAAGAATGACTAGGAAATGTTTAGATGGAAGAATGTTTAGGAAATGTTTAGATGGAAGAATGTCTAGGAAATGTTTAGATGGAAGAATGTCTAAGAAATGTTTAGATGGAAGAATATCTGACTAACATCTGAGGTTGAAGGTGTCACACCTCATCATAAGAGGTACCTACATTTTCTTAGTCAAACACTTATTACAGAGAAATGGGTACAATTTTAGAAATGGGCCAATAGAAACAATTTAATTTTCAATGTACACAAATATATAATTTAGACATATCTGAACCTAATATACTTGAAATGTTCAATA